>OZ020182.1:22816178-23001515 GCA_963971135.1 Stenus bimaculatus
ATACATAAAATAAATAATCGTTATAAAATCCTCTTTTTAAAAAGTCGAATGACCCGGCATCATTGCATTGAGATATTTGATAAAATCTTCATTGACTAAGTTTAAAAATTAATAGTTCAAAAACCACTTAAATTTTTTTTCAAATTACAATTTTATTTAGGTATTTGAATTATTTAGAATTAGTTTTGGTACTTTTCACCGACTTTGAAAACCTTTTTTTTTTGAAAAAAAATGTTTTTACAAAAAAAATAAAAACTAATATCTCAAAAATACTCCTTTTTTAAAAGTATTTTAAGCCATGAATAAAAATATGGGATGTTACATTTAAAAAAACAAAGTTCATGGTGTTTCCGGTGAAACCGGAAGTGATTTCGAAAATAAAAAACGCACATAAATTTTGTTTTTTTGAACCATAGAACATAACCAATTTTCAAATTTTTTTATTCATAAATAAAAAAGTTATCGAGGTGACCCGGTTTTCATTTCCACCCGGTATTTTATACAATGATGATTATTTTCGAGCCAGGTAACCAGTTTCCTATCTTCTTTGTTTAAAGCAAAATATGGTTTTTCCGGTTTAAAAAGAAAAGTGTCGACATCCACACCATTTTTGGAGACTGACATTTCTTTTGGAACAAATTTACCATTTATTGTAAAGGTTTGAATGTCAACTATGATTGAATTAGGTTTAGCCATTTTAGTGTATAATTCGCACAATTCCGGAAAGAGGTGTGTACTCAACTACTGCATCACTCAAAATGAGACAATATGCTCTTATGTTTTCATTAAATGATGGCTATAATTAAAAAGAGGTTCATTTGTTGCTCGTGCATAGTAACTAGATTGAAATTGGGAGTACATAAAGTACGTTAGGGCATAATTATCCAAATCCATATTTTGTTTCATGTTATCATACGGGTAGCACTCTGAATTTAGGTAAACTTTAATGTTTTCGATATTCACATGATCAAATTGAGACATATTTTTATTGGCGGTATCCTTTTTATTATTTTGAAAAGCTACGATGACGTAACGGGGTTTTTCCATATTTGTTCAAGTTTTTACACTCCATATTTCTTTTTTCGTATTTTTTAGTCCCGGAAGCTCCAACAACTGCCATTTTCGGAAGGGAATTTTTATTGAAACAACCATATTAACTTTTTGAAGCATCTGAAGTTTCACCTCATCATTTATCATAACGTGGGGAATTCGCCATTCTAATTTATTTATTTGAAATCTAAGGTTTTCAGATCCTTTGTAAGCGTTTAAGTCCGTCCTAGAACGAAGTAATACCAATTCTTGTTTCGCGTTGATGATTATTTTTTTATAATCCTCACCAAACCCCATAATCATTTTTAAAGGAATGCAAGCAAAAAATGAGTCTTTTTGTTGAAAATGATTTTCCATATGTGGGATTCTCTTTCCCCGAAAGAAACGTAACCTTTCATCGTTGATGTAATCCCAGGATCTCCAATTTTGTCAACCTCCACCCCATTTAGCTCGTATCTAATTTCTTCAAATAAAAACAAATACGAATTATTTATTAATTTAAAGTCCAAAGTTTGTCCTGCTTCAGGTGTCGTTTTTTTTATTATTCCCTCGAGGTAAATGTAACTCTCACATGGTAAAGTATACAAGTCTTGATTTTGAATTAATATTCTTATTTCATCATTATTTTCAAAATTTTGCGTCCTATGCAAGTATGGGTGATATTCCTCTTTTACAATTGTCTCATCAAAAGAAATATCGTTAAATATTTTAAGTTTTGACATGATAGCCAAGAGCTTTTAACAAATTAATACTTTTTAGTGTTAACCGTTTGATAATTTTTTTCTTACTGGCTGTTGCAGACTCTTCTGTCAGCGTTTTATGCTCTTCTTCTTGGACAAATACTATCCCCATTATTTTATCTTAGACCGTTCAATTAATTCAAGACGAACATTGATTTTTTCGTTTCTAAAGTTAACCAGCTCTCCGTTTTGGTCCAAAAGTCTAATTGTTATATTATCAATGGTTTTCGTATTTACTGATAAATATGAGATATTATTAGGTTCAATATTTATGGCAAACCCGGGATCTACCGAAGGAAAAAACTCACGCAACGTATGACCCGATTTATCATCATAATATGACCCCGAAATAATATTACATTCAATTCTCACACTTGAAACTTTAGGAATTTGTTTACCCGAAAATCCCAATAGTCTTCCTATCGAATCTGCTGGTTGAAAATCCACGTCATATAAGTAGTAGTAGCTATGGGAGTTCTACACTTATTTTTTTTTTTCGTGACCTTGGGGGATAGTCGTCGAATTGTGCGAGTATGTATGATCTTGGGTAGATAAGGTTGGGTGTGCAATGTCTGCTCGTGGATCTTGCGGTTTTGTCAGCAGACTGACACGTGGTGTCCTTTGGTTGATAACAGTCTCATCCTGTGGTTTTTTAATTGTTTGTAGAGTAATAATAGTACGGCGCTGAAAGTATTGATAAGAATTGTGGTAGGTCTGCATTATGCCCTTGTGCTGATAAGAGTCTTGTGGTTTCTTGAATTAGTAAATTTTAGTGTTATGATGAAGCATGTGGTTCCACTGCACCTGCACCTTACCGTTTCCTACATGTTTTAACAAGATTTTTCATGAAATTGTTTTAATTTGTTGATAAGAGCGACTTATTTACATCGTATGAATCACTGTTGCTAATAATTAAGCGACTCGCGAAGACCAGCTGCATCTTGCGGTATTTGCTAATTGCCGTGCGTCTAGACGTTTACTCATCAACGACTTTTAATATTAAAAGGATTATGAAACACTGTTCCAAAATAACTAATAAGGCGTGGGTTAAAAAAAGTGATTGCCGTTGGTACAAAACAGGGTATGTTAGCATCCATCGCTAATATAATAAGTTGTCGCACGCTATTAAAAACAAAATTACATCGAGGCGCTGGCGTTAATGTTAGAGCGAGGAAGTCTGCTCTCATTAAGTGGGAAGAAATGGAATCTGCTTTTAATGGAAGGATGCGTACGGGGGTTATAGTAAATTTGGTACACAAGGATCCCATTGTATTTATGGAAGATTGTGCGAAGATGTGTATGTTGAGATTCAAAAACGCCTTGAGAAAGGAACCCTTTTTTAAAGTGCACGCAGTATTTTGTGGAAAATTTATTAGGTTGAGTACCACCGGCGAAGAGATTGAAGACATCAAGTATATAAATTCAAAAATGCCGTCAGTGATAAGCAGGGATACCGACTTAGTCACATGGTATGCTGACAATATATTGTTGCCGATCATTACGGAATTGGAAGAATTTCAAGAGAAGGAAAGCGGCTGGGCGTTAGATGAAATTATTAGTTTAACCCTAAATATTATCAAACATGTGCCTCTAAGGGCGGCATCATATGTACCCCTACCCCCTCAAGTAAAAAGTAAGAAAGCATGTGTAAAAATTAAAAATGTGGATAACGCATGTTTTGCATGGGCAGTGGTGTCCGCCCTTTATCCTGCCAAGCACAACATCGAAAAAACCTCTTCGTATCCACATTATAAGGAAGTTTTAAATTTGGAAGGAATTACGTTCCCGATGCAAAGGGAAAAAAATTATTTGTTTGAAAAAAACAATAATACTTCCATAAATGTATATGTATTAAAACTAAAGAAGAAGGGCTATTCGGTGGAACCATCCTACTTGAGCGAAGAAAAAAAAAAGTGCCGGGTCTGATGAAGGACGAGAACGTCGGTAAGGTGATGACGGAATATATTGGGTTGAGGGCAAAAATGTATGCTTATTATGTGCCAGAAAATAAAAATCCGTGCGTAAAAAAGGCGAAGGGCGTTAAATCCTACGTCTTCAAAAACAAGATCTCTTTTGACGACTATAAAAGATGTCTGATGGAGAGAATAGAATTTTCGCATGAACAAAATTCGATACGTTCCTTCGATCGTCAGGTGAGACAAAAGAAAATTTCCCTAAGCCCGTATGATGATAAAAGATATCTGCTACCGCATTCGCACAACACACTTCCCTGGGGTCATTATAGTATTATGGAGCTAGATTATGATGTATTATAGTTTGAATAATATTATTTATAATATTTTTATATGTAAGTAATAAAATAAACTTGTTAAAATTTTAAATGTTTTATTTCATTTATCCTCTAGAGATTTTATAAGATAATTAATTTATTAAAAACATTATAAAACATTATTTTTATCAACCCAACTATTATGTGATTTATCAAGTGCCAACCATTTTATGTAGACTTTACTTGCTTTTCTTCGAAGAACTTTTTCCACAAGGTAGGCATCATGATGTTTGACTTTTTGTAGTTCTTCAGAGTAAAATGCTCCCTGGATGGGTCGACCATTCATATCTTCCAATGAGTATGTAACAGGGGTGGTAATTTTCACCTCTGCTATACGAAATAACTCAGTGGTCCAATTTGTAAAGTAACTTTTGTCAAAAATAGCTTTATGTTTACTTATTCTAACAATGTTGCCAACTTTAAATTTTCCTTTGTCAGCTATTTTTATATGAGAGTAAACAGTATTTAATAGATATTGCTCTTTACTTTTTGTGACCTCGACAGGTTTCATATTTATTGTTCGATGTTTCGTTCCATTGTAAGCTTTTGTAATTTCCGACAAATCATCATACCACTTATATTTTCCCAGTAAACTGAAATGCTTATACATTTTTTCTTTTAATCTACGAATAACTCGTTCGGCAATTGATGCTTTCATTGTGCTAAAGGTTGAATAATGATTTATTCCATTCTTTTTCATAAGTTGAGTAAAGTTTTTATTATAAAACTCTTTACCTTGATCGGTTTGTAAATTTAAAGGCTTTCTGCCGATCATTAGAATTTCTTCCATCGCTTTTGTAACTTCTAGACCAGTTTTATCTTTTAGCGGTTTTGTCCATACATATTTGGAAAAGCAATCAATTACAACCAAAATGTATCCATGTCCTTTATTTTCTTTGGCGTTCTGTTGGAATTCTGCTAAATCTGATGGCCAAAGATCATCCAATCCTTTTATTATTGTTCTGCGACGAAGAAATTTCTTTCGAGCTGGCTTGTGAAGTTCGTTTACAATGTCTTTTTTTACGTTTGTCATTTCTATCAAAGTGTTGGTGTGTGCTATGATAGTTTACCAAATAATGATGCAAATTTATCGAAATGCCAGTATTTATACAATTATAGAAGCCTCCCTGAGTTCTTCCTCGATACGCTGAATTTCATTGTTATGAGAGTTATTACCGGCCTGTTTCGAGGCAAGTAATAGACACAAGCGTTCTACCAGTTCATTTGGATCGTCCCAATAAACATATTCCAATGGTTTTTGTGTTAATTTCAAAAAACCTGTTCCAGTTCTATTTCTTATCGATCTGGTTAATGGACCGCTGTAAGTACGAAATGGGTTTGGAAGAGCTGGTTCAGCAAATATGGGTTTTATTATTTGCTGATATTTAAATGATTTAGATCCTTTTATCTGTTGAAGTGGATCGTTATCTCTTCTCAGCGCCGCGGTCCTTTGTAGTAAATCTTTATATTGTGCTTTGTCATCATCATTAAATCCTTCAGGATCTTTTTTAAATATAAGTTCATAAAGTCCCCGAGTGCCCTTATATTGTTTATTATCGACAATCAGATCGGGTCCTTTCAATTGAACAACTGATTTACCAAGTTTCCACTGTTCGATATTAGGATTATATACTATGCCATAAGTAGTATCAAACCTATCTTCTTTATCTTTGAACAAACCTTCAATGTATTCTCTAGGAAGGGGATCATATTGCTCTAAATAGTTATCGTAAACTACTGGATCAATATCATCAATAAATGATTGATAATATGGTCTCTCTTCTATGAAAACATTATCGTCTTTATTTACATTTGAACCTTCTGCTTCATGTCCTTCATCAAGTTCCATCAAATTATCAGCTACATCGTGTAGCTTAAGTGATTTTACGGGAGCTTTGTATTTATAAGCAGCCTTTCTTTTATAACTTGAAGTCCTTACTTTATTTTCTTCAACTTGCTGCTCACTAAGATTTTCCTCTTTCGGTCCATCTGTCGGTTCTTCTATCGGTTCAGCTTTAAGAGAAAGTTTGTCTGACTGATGTAACATTTTTTTTAATGACTCTAAAATTGGTTTATAAGATCGAGCCAGTTGCTCTTCTGCATCAGATCGTCCTAATTTTAAGGCAAGAGCTTTTTTTCTTATAATATTTTTAATGTCTATTATTCGTCGCTTAACATCCGTACTCATCTTGTTTACACCGAGTAGGTTATTGTTCAAAAGGTTAAGACTATACTAATCACTTAAGCTTATTTTTAACATATTTATAGATTTTCGTTTGCAATAAAGATCAGGAACAGCTTTCATCAAGTCAGGAACAGCTTTTATCCGGTCAGGAACAGCTTTCATCAGGTCAGGAACAGCTTTTATCAGGTCAGGAACAGCTTTTATCAGGTCAGGAACAGCTTTTATCAGGTCAGATTTCGAAAAAATTTGAAAAAAAAATTTTTGAGATATTTTTAGGGCTTGAAATTTTTCATGGAAATCGATTTTTATTGTTTTTCTCGAAAATTATAAAAGTTAGCGATTTCAAATTTTTACCATAGGTAAACACGATGGATAGACGCGTTTTAAAAAATTTTTGGTTAAAATCGACTAAACAGTTTTTTTGGAAAAAATTCGCAAAATTTTGGCAAAAAATTCGCAAAATTTTGGCAAAATTTTGGTATAAAGACGGCCCTGGACGACGCAATTTTAAACCGAAAATTAAAATTTTCACGGAAATTGGTGGCGGAGATGCGAATTTTAAGCTAATAATTGTCCTGATGGTTCAAATAGTTTCGAAGATATTAATTATTTTGTGAAAAGTTAAAAATTTCAGACCGTAATTTGGGCTCCAAACGGAGATTTTGCATGTTTTTGCAACATTTTCGGCTATAACTCGATAACGAAAAGAGATAACGAAGTGATTTTTTTTGTCTTAAAGTGGACAGTAAAAGCTTTCAGAAAATGTACATTACGGTGGAGCAAAATAAAATTTGAGGGGTTGAATAGACCGAAACGCGTCAAAAATTACGATTTTTTTAAATGCGATCTTAAAAAAATTACTTTTTCGTTATTTTTTGGAAATTCAAAAAACCCTGTAGGTGGGCGATTTTGATTCGGGAAGTAGATTTAAATGAACCTTTAAAATCGAAAATCGGTTAAAAAATGGCCCGACGGGAGACACACACCTCAAAATAAAAATTTCAAGTTGATTTAGGCATAACTTCCGAACTCCTTCGAAAATATAAATTTGCTACGCGCTACCCGTTGTAGAAATTATTTTTTTATAAGGCAGTGTAGAAAAATTGAATGATTTTTGGAAACTGTGGGCTACAGTGGTAGTACCAATCGGCCGCGTTTGGCGCCATTTTTTGAACATTTTACGTTCAATTTTTTTCTGAAACAAAGGGTTAAAATTTTGCGGAGTTGATTTTTCTGCTCATAAATATGAATGTAATAAGCAAAATAAAAAATATTAGTCCTTAATAGCCTGCCCCTATCAAAAGTAACGAATTTTCAAAGTCCGCGTCGAAAAAGCCCGAAAAACAATGCGCGACTTGGAGTGCGCCAAAAGTACTTAAAAAAATAAGATATGAAAACGGAAATCCGCCTATGCAACAATAAATGGAATGCCGATCACAAATCAAAAAACCGCGATTTTTTCGCATCGGTGGAACTCGAGATGAGACTCGTATAGATGTGGTACTTTCGCCGCCCGAAAAAACGTTAAATTTGTACGCTTGGCGTCTCGGCGCCGGGGCGTCACACGGTTGCGCCTGGAAACTTAAAAATGGCCTGGGTTTGCTAATTTACGGTGAGTTTCGAAAAAATGCCATGGCTGCTAGTGTACTTTATCGCGAATGACATCCAGAATGACGTCAGCCACATCGTACCTTCTTTTTTTAAACTGGAAGCCAAATTTCGTAGAGAACGTAATAATGCTGAAGATAAATTTATAATTAATCATGAAAGTGAAGTTGATATCATAGCCTATGTCGAAGTTAACCCAACCTCTTCTTCACGACAAATTGCTTTTGAATACACTTCAGTTCTAAAGATTTTACAAAAGCATAAGTACCGTTCCTACAAATACCAACTTCACCAACATTTGTATGAAGCTGATAACGCACGGCGTCTTGAGTTTAGCCAATGGTTTTTAAATATGATGCGAGAAAATCTACAATTCAATACACAAATTTTATATTCCGACGAAAGTAATTTTACCAACCTAGGATTGTTTAATAGAAATAACACGAGGTATTGGTCACAAGAAAATCCAAGGCTTATTCGAGAAGCCAATTTCCAAGTAAGGTTTAGCTTCAATTGTTGGATAGGAATAATTGGTACCCATATTATTGGTCCCATATTTTTTGAAGGGCATCTGAATGCCCAACGCTATTTGGGTTTCCTTGAAAACGAAATTAATGATTTAATTGAGGAACTACTTTTAATTAATTTGGGCCGAATGTATTTCCAGCAAGTTGGTGCCCCTGCACATAATGCAGGAATAGTGGTGGAATATTTAAATAGACATTATAATAACCAGTGGATTGGAACTAATGGTCCAATTCGATGGCCTCCGAGGTCACCCGATCTTACCCCGCTAGATTTTTATCTTTGGGGAAAAATTAAAGATGAAGTGTATCTTACTCCACCAGATACATCAGATGAATTAAAAAGACACGTTAGAAATTCTGTCAATAACATTACTCCAGAGGAATTAAACAGAGTAATTCATTCTACTATTCGTAGACACGAACTTTGTATTGAAAACCACGGAGGACATTTAGAACAATTTTTGTGATTTTATCGTTCGTCTCATTTTATTAATCATTTTTTATTTATGAATATTTTTAAGTTTTTTGGGGTGTAAAACTGGTTCGCCTCCACGCGGTGCTCCCTGGATAACGCTAAATGAACTTGTAAAATTATTTATTTCTTAAGTTGGAAAATACTAGCTATTAAGTATGTTTATTACAGGCACATCCAAAATAATACCCCTACATATGGGGTACCAAAATAATCGCTATAAAATCCTCTTTTTAAAAAGTTGAATGACCCGGCATCATTGCATTAAAAAAAATGAGATATTTGATAAAATCTTCATTAACTAAGTTTAAAAATTAATAGTTCAAAGACCACTTAAATTTTTTTTCAAAAAACAATTTTATTTATGTATTTGAATTATTTCGAATTAGTTTTGGTAATTTTCACCGACTTCGAAAACCTTTTTTTTTTTTGAAAAAATTTTTTTTTCGCAAAAAATAAAAACTAATATCTCAAAAATACTTCTTTTTTAAAAGTATTTTCAGCCATGAATAAAAATATGGGATGTTACATTTAAAAAAACAAATTTCATGGTATTTCCGGTGAAACCGGAAGTGATTTCGAAAATAAAAAATGCACATAAAATTTGTTTTTTCGAACCATAGAACATAGCAAAATTTCAAATTTTTCTATTCATAAATAAAAAAGTTATAGAGGTAACCCGGTTTTTATTTCCACCCGGTATAGAGAAGACAAATTTACAAATTAAAAGTTAATAATTTTGGGTTGTAGTATAAAGAAATAAGAAATAAATAAAAAAAAAATCAAGGCTCTACAACTTTTTTTTCAAAAGTTATAAATTTTAATATAAAATATGGCATTCTGAAAAATGAATAAATGTGTATTGTTGAAAAATCATATTTCGATTAATAACTAAAATTTAGAAACAATAATTCGTACAGATAAGTTTCTAAAAATTATCGTTATTATCTTAATAATATTTTTAAAATTTAATTATTTTTTAAGGTGCATTACCTAAAAATATTTTGATTTTTTGAGTTTTTGGGGTGTAAAATTTTTTTTGGGGGGTGAAGAGGGCAACTAACCCTCTATATTTCATCCATTTTCTATTATCTTTCATTTGCGGGGTCGATTTTGAAATAATTCGAAAAAAAAATTTTTACATATTTTTAGGGCTACTACTGGCTTGAAATTTTTCATGGAAATCGATTTTAATTGTTTTTCTCGAAAACTATAAAAGTTACCGATTTCAAATTTTTACCAAAGGTAAACACCATGGATAGACGCCTTTTAAAAAATATTTGCTTAAAATCGGTTAAAAAGTTTTTTTGGAAAAAATTCGCAAAGTTTTGGCAAAATTTTGGTACAAATGCGGGCCTGGACGATGCAATTTTAAACCGAAATTAAAATATTCACGGAGTTTGGTGGGGGAGGTGACGTTGCGAATTTTAAGCTATAAATCAACGCGGTGGTGCTAATAGTTTAGAAGATATTAATTTTTGAAAATTGAAAAATTTCAGACCGCAATTTTGGCTCCAAACAAAGATTTTGCTTATTTTAGCTACATTTTCGGTGATTACTCGAAAACGGTAATACGTTGTAAGCTTTCAGAAAAGGTATATAACATGGGGGTGAAATATATTTTGAGGTTGATTATACCGAAACGCGTCAAAAATTGCGACATTTTTAAATGCGATCTTAAAAAATATTTTTTCGTTATTTTATCGAAATTCAAAAAACCCCACGCGTGGGCCGTTTCAGATAGAGATGTACATTCTATTGTAATTTTAAAATAGCAAATCGGTTAAAAAATAACTCGACTGGAGTCGCCAACCCCTAAATCCAAAATTTCCAATTTATTTAGGCATAACTTCCGAACCCCTTCAAAAATAAAAAATCCCTATGCGCTATGGCGTGAAAGAGTTATTCCTTTATAGGATGGTATAGAAAAATGTAGTCATTTTTAAAAACTGGGGGCCAAAAGTGGTACACCCAACTTACCGCGCTTAGTCCCATTTTTTGAACATTTTACTCGCAATTTTTTTTCAAAGTCCAGGGAAAAAATTTAAGTATGCTGATATTTTTAGTTATAAAGAACAAAGCGGAGAGGCAAATAAAAAATACTCGGCATCTCTAGGATGTCTAAATCAAAAGTTACGAATTTTCAAAGTCGGCGTCGAAAAAGCTCTAATTTCAAACCACAAATTTGAGGGCGCCAAAAGTACAGAAAAAATTGAGATATTAAAAAAAGCGCTCGTTTCCTGATATACCGCGGTATGTAGATGGCAAATCAAGAAACCGCGATTTTTTTCACCTGCTGATCTTCTAATCGAAGCCTTACAGTTTTAGCACTTTTGCCGCCCGAGAAAACGCTAAATTTGTACACTCGGCGTGCAAGCATTGCGACGCCCGACCGTCGCGCCTGGAGACTTAAAACGGCCAGAGTCCATCCCCAGGATGTGAGAATAAAAGGGGCCAAATTACGTCACTTCCCTTTGAAACCGGACGGGGATGCGATTTTTCAAAGTTGAGGCCGACGATAACCGGAAAAAAAGGAAGAAAAATCGACCATTTTCCAGATTTTTTTCAGAGTGTAAGCGTGCTGGGACAAAAATTAAATTCGAACCCCGCTTAGAATCGACATCCTTCTCTACGATTTTTAAAATCTGACTAAAAAAACTGCCCTTTTCGCGACTTGTCGCAAAAAACGTCGGATTTCGGGGTAAAAATACAAAAGGGGTGATATCTCCGCCCCCTTAACAGATAGGTTCGGACGGGTCAAAACCATCAACTTTAGAATTTGGTCCTCTATAACATACTAAAATTTGATGCGATTCGGGGTGAATTTCGGACACTTAGGGGATTAATTCGATTTTACGTTCGGGGTGAAATAACTTTTTTCGAGGTTGTCCGATCGAAAAGCGACGATTTAACTTTTTTCTTAAAATTTTCTCCTCCGTCCACCTGCAAAATTTCAACTCTATACAAAAAAAAAACTTACGGTTTTAGTATTATAGCAGCGTTTCTCAACCTTTCAGTATTTGCGACCTAATATTCTATCACGAAATTCATCGCGCCCCCCTATACACCCCCCCCCCCCCCTAAAAGACAATTTGGTAATAAGTCGCTCTTTGAATTTTGGACGGAGGTGGACAATGAATTTTCTGCACTGAAAACGAAAGCATTTCGTATACTATATACTATTACCATTTTCCACATCCTACCTTTGCGAGACCGGATTTTCTGCCGTGGCTGCTTTGAAAACAAAATATAGATGTCAGCTAAATATAGAAAGAGAACTCAGAGTTTCCATTTCTAATATTAAACCTTCTTTTGAAACACTTTGTTCTGCAAGACAGGCCCAAGGGAGTCACTAATAATTATCAAACTTTTTTTTATGTAGTGATGGTATTTAATAATTAAGTAATGATAAATTGACTATTAAATATTAAATACATTGTGTAAATATATTGTATATTTATAAGTGTATTATATGAGAATATTTAGTTTTTCATTATGACAGAATGTTTAATATTTTGCGTTTTTTTCAGTAAAATACATTAAATAAATTTCTTTGATAGTATTAATAATATTGTTTCTATATGTTCGCACCCCCTAGGGGGGCGCGCCCCACAGGTTGTATCGCTGTATTATAGATTAAAATAAATTATAAAAGTTCTATTATTCGAAATACGGCAATAGGTACGAATATAGACACTTAGAGGTTTACAAGCTTTCGTACTCGCTTCGTCGCTACATAAACTTAAGGTGGAATAAATAATCAAATAAAAAAATAAATAAAAAAATAAGTGAAAAAATAAATAACGTTCCACATTTTTTTATTTAGATAAATTAAATGCAAATTAATTTATGAAAAAAAAATTTATTTTTCGAATTACAGTCAAAATCGGTTATAACGACTTTCAAGGGACCGTGAACCTACGGTCGTTGTAACCGATAGTCGTTATAAATGGAAATGCATTTTTTTTGCAAATAATTTAGATAAAATGTATTTATATTGGTTTTAAAAACAAAAAAAGATTAATGGAAGAAAAATTTTTATTATTATTGTTAAAGTGTACATATGAATACATATGTATATGTATGTACATTTTCAATAGGTACGTACGTACTTTATAACAACATATGTATGTACAATGTACAATATGCCAATCGTTCATTTTTTTAAAAAGTCAGTAATTTTGGTTTGTTTTTTGCACTTTTCATAAGAACTCTGCATTTTACGTCGCATTTGATTAATTTGAATTAGATCAGAATTAAACTCATTGTTAAAAACACAAAATTTGTGCACAGTAATTATTGCACTCATGGCTTCACACAGTGATGGTGATTGCAGCTGTTCGTGTTCTTCTTGGTCTTCATCTTCATCATCAGTATTGCGTTGATTGTCTTCAACATCCATTAAAATTGCATCATCAGATGGTTGTGCACACACTTCAATATTGTCGTCAACTTGGATAAAATCTTCAATTTCTCTTCTGGACACAGGCGAACCTGAAAGCTGTTCGGCTAGTTGAGCTAAAGGATTACTGTCATAATCATCTACCAATCTTGCTAGAGGAACATCATCCTCGTCATCGTCTTGCGATAATAAAGTCGGATCTTTGAAACCAGCGTGACGAAAGCAATTGGCTACAGTGTTTTGCGTTACTTTTTCCCAAGCTTCTGATATCAACAGAATTGCATCTAGAACATTAAACATTTTATTTTCTCCGTTTTCAATGTTCTGAAGAATTTGTAAGACTTGAAGCTTCCTGTAATGTCCTTTTAGAGATTTTATAACTCCTTGGTCCATGGGTTGCAATATTGAAGTAACATTTGGTGGCAAAAACACCAGTTTAATGTTTTTTAAATTGGAAACAACTGGGTGAGCAGGGCAGTTATCGACCATGAGAAGGATTTTTCTACTTCTTGATTTTAACTCTGCATCCCAGTTACGTAGCCATTTCTCAAAAATCTGTGATGTCATCCAGGCTTTGGTGTTGTTTTCGTATATCACAGGCAGGGAGTGAATGTTTTTAAAGCACCGCGGTTTTTTTGATTTGCCGATCACTAAAAGTTTTTCTTTGGACGATCCAGTCATATTTGCAGCTACTAATACCGTAATTCTTGTTTTAGACATTTTTCCGCCCGAACATTTTTCACCTTTAAGTTTTAGCGTCTTATCTGGAGTCATATTAAAAAACAAACCAGTTTCATCCGCATTAAAAATATCTTCTGGCTTATACTCTTTACAAAGCATAGGCCACTTATTAGATAACCACTCTTCAGATACGCCTTCAGGGGCTCCAGAAGCCTCGCCACAAATTTTTCCGATGACTATGTTATGACGAGCACGGAATCGTTGTACCCAAGAAGACGAGCAATTGAAATTTTCGTTACCCATGCGCTGGGCGAAATCATTAGCTTTTTGTTGAAGAATTGGTCCACTGATTGGAACGTTATTTGCTCTTTGTTGTTTAAACCACTTGAATAAAGCATGCTCAATAACCTTATGTGCTGACGATCTTGATCGCTTTATTTTCAACGAATTATTATTAAAAAGATACATTATTTTATCTTTATTTTTCCATATTGTCGAAATCGTCGAATGAGATACTCCACATTCCTTCGCAATATCACCGTTAGTTTCTCCATTTTCTAGTCTCCATATTATGTGTGATTTTTCCTCGATATTAAATACTTTCCTCTTTCTTTGGGACATTATAAAACCACAGATGTACACTGTTGCTGCTCAAAATGCACTGATTTTTATGATAAAGTCAAATGTATAAGAGCAGACTACCCTAGGTCGTTATATCCAATTAAATTTTCTAATAAACCAATAAAAATGTGTTGTTATAACCGATATGTTGCTATAACCGATGTCGTTATAAGCGGTTTATTTATATACGTTTTTATATGGAGTTCCGCCGGGACCTGCAAATTTCGACGTTATGTCCGATACTTCGCATAAAGCGGTGTCGTTATAAACGATTTCTACTGTATTTTCTTTTGGACAAAAAATTCATAGAATTTGAAGTTTGTATCTTATTTGGGCCGCGAAAAATGAAAAACATTAAAAATGGCAAATTATGGTTTACTTAAAAATATCTTTAGCAGCTCGCGATATATTTTTCGTAGGAGATAGAAAATCCATCACACTTTTATAGAGCTTCCTTGTAAATTGTCTCCCACTCACAGGTTATTAATGCGAACCGCAGAGCATACGAGAAGCAAAGCAGAAAAACCATGAAAATAAATAAATTTAATTAAATTAAGCAACTGTAACGGAATATTTCATTTATTAGTAGCTTATTTGGTGATTATAAATATTTGTAACTTTTTTGAAAGAATATTTTATTTTTCGAATTATTTTTTTTGACAAAAAATTCATAGAATTTGAAGTTTGTATCTTATTTGTGCCACGAAAAATGAAAAACCTTAAAAATGGCAAATTATGGTTTACATAAAAATATCTTTAGCACCCAGCGATATATTTTTCGTAGGAGATAGAAAATCCATCCCACTTTACTAGAGTTTCCTTGTAAATTGTCCCCCATTTACGAAAAATTAATACGAACCGCAGAGCATACGAGAAGCAGAGCAGGAAAATCATAAAATCGGCAATTAATTTAATTAAATTATGCAACAGTAACGCAATATTTCATATATTAGTAATTTATTTGGTGATTATTAATATTTTTAACTTTTTTGTAATTTTGTTTTAAACTGTATTACTTTGTAATAGTGTAACAGTTCAAAAATTCACAGGAGAGAAATTTAATTTAAACGTGAGTTTACCCTAGATCACCAGGTTTACATGGCGTGTGTAGGAAGGGTAGTCGAGTTGTTATCAATATTTTTTTTATAGCGAGTTGGTGGTTTTCAAAAGGTCATCCTGCAGAACGTCGTGTTTTGGAGAAGAGGTGGGTGGACTTCAAATAATTTACCATTTTAGGTAAAATTTGTCCTTTTCTATTTTATTCATCGAGCAGCCGTTTTGATTGAGGAGTTGTCGTACAGCGCATGTCTCACTTATCCTCTAAGACGTTTGCGGCTTGCGTATTTTTGCAAAATTTTGGGGAACACTTCATTTTTCAATTCTCGAAAGTGAAAAGCGGGAGTGTAGCTCGAAGTAAATTTTCCACGTGGTGATCGCTGGTGCAGTGCTGCGAAAATTATTTGGCTTGGAGATTTTCCTGATAGGATTTGGAGTTCGAGGAGATCTCGTCAGCATTTGGTTGGATTTGCCGATTTTTGGTGCAGCGTGTCCGTATTTGTGGGTGGACAATCGACTTTGAGTCGGATTTGAAATTGTAACGGCGACGCCATCTTTAACTTCTTTCTGCTACCTCACTAAATCTACTTGAAGCCGCTATCAACTAAGGTAATTCGTTTTGTTTGGATCCGTTTCGACGTTTTTACTATGAGGGGAATTTTTCATTATTTTAGGCTTCTTTTGGGTGGAGGCTTATTGTAAGCGCACCCGTCCTAGTTGGAGATCGTACCGTCAGATCGTCTGGCGTGGATTCAACACATTTTCTGGTCCTCTTGACACGAGATTTTGGTCAATTATTGGGAGTCGAAGGAGCTGATTGTCGCCGCAAGGAACAATTAGGAGGCGTGAAACGCTCTGGAAGCGCTCACCTTGGATCTTTTGGGGGTCATTTTGGATCTGCGCAGCAACTGATAAGGTCAGGTGTTCTTACTTGTGTGGCGTCGTGGAGGCGCGAATAATTCCTCGCGTCCGAACAGCTGGTGCATCACCGTAAATTTTGCGCTTCAATTGAAACACAAATTATTTTTCATAGGAGTAAATGCGTGATGAACTTAAACTAAAATTTTGTTTTGTGTCACGTGACTCGCAGTCGAGCTCAATGATTTTGCTGGGTACTGCTAATCGTTAACTTAATTCATACTTAAATTTTTTTTTACCTTATCGTACTCGACTAGGACTTAAGTCTTGTTTTTTTTTACTTTGTGTTAATTACTCAAATTACTCAAAACCCTATTTTTTTTTGGATTGTAGAAACCGAGTAAAACTTAGATTTTTTTTTTGTCATTGATATTTTCTATGCATTCGCGGATTGATTACTTTTAAAGAATTTCGAACATCAGCTAAATAATTTTGCGTTTGGGACCTACTGTGGCGTGGGTTGATTTTTTTGATATCACAGGGGACAATAGCGTCCGTCAATATTTTTTTGGCTTCCGGTTACATTAGGTGGATGTACTATAACAATTTTTTTTTTCTGATAATGTCATATAATTGCACCAGTATTGTGGGTGTATAATACTCAATAGTTATTAATTCTATGATTCATATACCTGTCTGTAAGGGACAAATAAGCTTATTTTTCCTACTGCGCTTTGCCATTCGCATTTGTTTATTTATATCTATAGCTAATCATCTTTACCTCTACCGAATCAACTTTAATTTCGGGATATTATTTAAGGGTGATCAATTTTATTCACTCACCTGTGTTAATGAGCAACGATTATAGTATTTAGTTGCAATCTAACTTACTGGGTGTTCGACAATCTTTCTTTGTTGTTTCATCTATGTCACTTATTACACCATGATTTGCTTGTAACACTGTTTTATTTTATAAATTAATTTTTCTTTAATAGAGGTAATTGTAATTAAAAGTTGTTTAATTGAAGCGCAAATACGCTCCTTTCCAGTGGTCGCCCAATTGTTTTTTTTTGTTGATCCCTCGGAAGCAGGTGTTCGTGCTTGGTTCTGTTTCTTTTTGGATTCTAGCCTATTTTCCCTTTTTGTATTTCAGATACATTGGCGGTTGGGACCTGAACAGACACGTGGCGCCCTTAATTTTTTTTTAGCTTATCCAGGAACCCAGCCCTCCTCCACTGCTTTAGCTGGCGGGTGGTCTTCAACCGCATATAGTGAGTGTGTCTTTCGTGAGCGTCGCATTTTTGGCGCCCAACGTGGGGCCTCTTTTGTCAAAAACAGTTGCTGGGACAGGAGTTAGAACGTGTGATTGTTTGTTTGGTGTTATTGTATTATTTTGTTTTCTTGTTTTCATCATGGAGAGGAAATTGGAGGTAAATAGGTTGTCTCAAGATGAGCTTCAATATGAATTGGCCGTCCGAGGTTTGGACACCGGTAGTGTAGAAGAGATGAGGAGGTCACTTCGCCAATTGCTTAGGTTGGAAAAGGATAATGCGAGTATTTCATATCCTGAGCACCCCTTCTCATACGAACAGGACGCTATTGCAGTGACCGCAAAACTTAAAGAGCTTCAGGAACTTGTTACAAACTTTTCGGATACGAAAAAGTCTTCTGAGTATAAGAAGTTACAGACCAAACTTAGCCACACTTTGGGTCGCGCGGACGCTATGCTGGCAGACTCGTCAGAGGAGAAAACGAGCAAGGCCTCGTTTGTTAAAGAAATACTGTCGTTGATGGTTAGTTTACAGGAGAAAGTGGGAGAGTTAGATGATGGAGAACAATTGCTGGATGGTTTGATGTTGGATCCCCCGGTAGGTGGTGTAAATAACGGCAATGGGTTACCACCGAATGCCGCTTCTACGTTCATAGGCCCTCCAGACCCTGTGGGTGTTAAGAGTATACCAGTTATGAAATGGGGTTTAAAATTTACGGGGCACGATTCCAGGGTCTCGTTAAATGCGTTCCTTCAACAGGTAGAGGAACTTTGTGTGGCGAGGAACGTATCGAAGGCTCAGTTGTTTGCCTCAGCTTTAGATCTATTTGCAGGCCAAGCTTTGCTGTGGTATCGGTCGAGACATAGCCAAGCTGCGGATTGGGAATCCTTGGTTGGCATGCTGCGCGCAGAGTATTTGCCCAGCGATTATGACGAGAGGTTGTTTGAGGAGATTAAGAGGAGAACTCAGGACTCGAAGGAGACGATGGGATCTTATTTAGTAGTTATGGACAATCTGTTCTCCAGGATGAGTCAGAAACTTTCGCCATCAGTTAGATTACGCCTTCTACTCAGGAACTTAGCACCCATGTACCAGTTGCAACTTGGATTTAGGGAAATTAATTCGGAAGAGGAACTTTTGGAGTTTGGCAGACAGGTGGAGACAAGGAAAGCTGCGCTGGATAGTTTTGTTCCCCCTTCGCGTAGGAGGACTGATCTTGAACAGGATCTTGCTTTTGTCGAAGTACCTGGATGTTCCACGGTCGAGGCTCGGAATGACAATATGGTCTGCTTTAATTGCCGTAAGAAGGGGCATAGAATGTCACGTTGTCCTTCACTACGTGTTAAGCGCTGCTTTAGGTGTGGAAAGGAGGGGTATACCAAATTCACCTGTCCTGATTGCCAGTCGGGAAACGAGAGGTCAAGGCGTTAGGTGGTTGTGTTTCGCCTTGTGACGTTCCAGGAACAACCGATATTATTTTAAATTTTATTTTATCACACGCAAGTAAGGATGAGCGCCCGTATTTACCTGTCACCATTCTTGGTCGAGAGATATTGGGACTTTTGGATTCGGGAGCTTCTCGTACCATATTAGGCGGGATAGGATGGTCGATGTTGAAAGGCTTTGGTCTTAAGTTATACTCTGGTGGCCCTTCGTCCTGCGTGGTAGCAAATGGTCAGACGTGTGAGAGTTTAGGAGAGGTTTCGTAACCCATCTATTTAGAAGGTCGGGTACGTTTGCTGCCTGTGTTGGTCATTCCGGAGTTGCCTCATTACTTGATACTCGGTATAGATTTTTGGAAAGCGATGGGAGTGGTACCAAACCTTCGTACAGGACAGTGGAAATTCTTGCCTGAGGATACGGAAGGCTTGCAGTTGGGCAACAGTACTTGCTGGACGGACCCTGTTTCAATACAGTCGACCTTGACGCCAGAACAGCAGCAGAGATTGCAGTCCCTTTTAGAATCTTACCTTTCTGGGGATCAGTCTCAGAGTCTGGGTTGTGCTACCAAGATACAACATGTAATTAAGACCGACGCCGAACCCATCAAGCAAAGGTACTACCCGGTTTCTCCGTACCTACAACGGCATATTGACGAAGAATTGAATGAGATGTTGAAGTTAGGAATAGTAGAGCCTTCCGACAGCCCGTGATCTTCTCCTACTTAATGATTAAGAAAAAGGATAACTCGTATAGGTTCTGTGTGGACTTCCGGCGCCTGAACAAAGTAACGGAGAAGGACGCCTATCCGCTTCCCTACGTCAGCAACACGCTGGATAAGCTTCGTAATGCCCGTTACTTATCTGCCCTTGATGTAAAGTCGGCGTATTGGCAGATACCATTAGCTCCGGAATCGAAGAAATACACGGCGTTCACTATCCCAAACAGAGGTTTGTTCCAGTTTACACGTATGCCATTTGCCTCCATAACGCCCCTGCGACCTGGCAACGGTTTATTGACAGCGTATTGGGACCAACTTTAGAACCGCACGTATTTGTATATTTAGATGATGTGGTGGTTATCACGCCGGAATTCGATAAACACTTGGAGGTCTTAAAAGAAGTGTTAGAGAGACTAAAAAGAGCAGGAATTACGTTAGGAAAGGATAAGTGCAAATTTTGCGTTCCAGAATTGCGTTACCTGGGATATATAGTAAACTCTCAGGGCTTAGGTGTTGATCCAGAAAAGGTGGAAGCCCTAGTTAAATTGAGATCGCCGAAGAACATCTCAGAAGTGAGGAGTATTTTAGGACTGGCCTCCTGGTATAGGCGATTTGTCCCGAATTTCGCGGATTTAGTATCACCTATTACGGCCTTGTTGAAGAAAAACAACAAGTTTTTGTGGAGCCAGGAGTGCGAAACAGCATTGCGTAAGCTGAAGGATGTTTTAGTGACAGCTCCGATCCTTAGTTGCCCGTGCTTTGAAGCCCCATTTGTTCTTCAGACGGATGCCTCGGGTTACGGCCTGGGTGCTGTTTTGACACAGGTCATAGATGGGGAAGAGAAAGTAATTTGTTATCTTAGTCGGTCGTTAACTCGTAATGAACGCAATTTTTCCACTACAGAGAGGGAGTGCCTCGCAGTTTTGTGGGCTATCGAGAAGCTACTTCCATATTTAGAAGGTGTGAAGTTTGAGGTGGTTACCGATCATTACTCCTTGGTCTGGTTGAATAATCTGAAAGACCCGACTGGTCGATTGGCGCGATGGGCAATTCGCCTTCAACAATATGATTATTGCGTTAAACATCGCAAGGGCAAAGAGCACGTCGTACCTGATGCATTGTCACGTTCCGTACCAGTGGTGGACTTGGTGGAGTTAGAGGACGAAATTAAAGTTAAGTGGTACCAGCAGATGTTGATCCGGGTGAGGGATAATCCCGAAAAATTTCCTCAGTGGCGATTGGAGGATAATAGAATATTTAAAAAGTGTGGCGTTCGTGATGATTTTGGTGGTGATGATCTAGTGTGAAGAGAAGTCGTTCCGAAAAGTAGGCGTAAGTCCATTTTATTTAGGTATCACGATCACCCTACGTCTGGACATCTAGGGACTTATAAGACCTTCAACAGACTTGCAGAAAAATACTATTGGCCATGTATGCGGGCAGATGTGGGCGTTTATGTGAAGTCATGTGAAACTTGCCAGAAGTGCAAACCGCAACAATTGAAGCCAGCGGGCCTCATGCTATCTCAACCGGCAGTCGATCGGCCATGGAGAATGATTTCGGCGGATTTGGTGGGACCACTCCCTCGATCTAGCTCAGGCTATGCCTTCATATTGGTCGTGGGAGACTATTTTAGCAAGTACTCCTTATTCTTTCCTCTTCGAAAGGCAACGGCGGTGTCGGTTGTGTCGATCTTGGAGAACGAGATATTCTTGGTATATGGAGCTCCTCAACTCATTATTGTAGACAATGGTAAACAGTTTAATTGTAATTTATTTAAGAACCTTTGTGCTGAATACGAGGTCAAGATTCGGTTTGATGCTTTTTACCACCCCCAGGCAAATCCTACAGAACGTGTAAATAGGGTACTTAAGACCATGATCAAATCTTACGTTCAGGACAATCAGAGGACCTGGCCAGACCATCTGGCAAAGTTTGCTTGTGCGGTGCGTACTTCACGTCACGAGATCACGGGATATACTCCATATTTTCTGAATTTCGGCCGCCAACAGGTACTTCGAGGGTCCGAATTTAAGGAAACTTTGACGGAGGGAGATCTACTTTTCAATAGGAGCGATACGGTGAACAGGGCCAAGGTTTTCCCTGAAATCTTTAAGAAGGTGAAGGAGAAAATGAAGATGGCGTATGAGCGGAACAAAAAGCATTATGACCTGCGTAGGAGAGATACAGAGTACAACGTGGGAGATTCAGTTCTTCGCAGGAATTTCGCACATTCGGATAGTTCACGATATTTCAGTGCAAAGCTGGCTCCGAGCTTTGTAGGCCCATTTACTATTAGCAAGAAGCTATCTGTGTGGACGTATAGGCTGATGAGTAAAAGTGGAAAGGATGCAGGGGGGCGTTCAGGTTTGTCACCCGGCGTGTGAGAGTTATGCCAGCGCGCGCCCGAAGTCGTTCAGAAATCGCCAGGGCGCGCCCGGTGCGTCAGCCCCAAGTCGTTCAGATTTGCGACGGGCGACGCACCAAATCACTCCGTCCTCAAGTTTCGAACATGCGCATTATAAGTATATAAGCCTTATTTACTTGTAACACCCTCAAGTCGCCGCGCTCTCGAGACGGCGAGGAAGTCGTCCCGCATGCGCATTATCGATAAAATCTACCAAAAACCAAAACAAACTTTTGTTTATTGTTGATTTGGGTTAGGTTATTATTTTGATTTCATATTATATAGGTTCACGAAGGCATCAAACCTTCCTACAAAATATTTTTATCATATTAAATATAAATATCCTATCACGATTTCTATTCAAAAACGATTTGAGTTAAAAATTTTAGTGGCCAATTTAATTTCATTTAATTTATCTTTAAATGAGGATGATTACAACAAATCGTACTATCAATCTCAATAATACTTTAATTACATTTATTTTAAGATCAACATAAATACGAATAAAATAATTTGGGATAGGAATCCAATTTATTTGCGTAAAATTGTATTAGATTAGAAGGTTTATTATTGTTTAATTATTCTGTCATTTGTCGTTCCTGTTTTGTTGACACACCGTGGACGCCCAAAGCCGTTCATAAATACCAACGCTCGTGTGACACACTACGAGATGTAAATAAATGACGTCAGAGTGCGCGCTCGAAGCCCGGTGTGACAAACCTGAACGCCTCCCAGGTGTTTTCCATTCTAAAGATCTCAAACCGTTTCATCAGGCTGACTAGTGATATCCTAATGGAAGCCACAAACTTTCGGGAAAGTTTGCGTCTTTAGGTAAGGGGGGATTGTAACAGTTCAAAAATTCACAGGAGAGAAATTTAATTTAAACGTGAGTTTACCCTAGGTCACCAGGTTTACATGGCGTGTGTAGGAAGGGTAGTCGAGTTGTTATCAATATTTTTTTTTATAGCGAGTTGGTGGTTTTCAAAAGGTCATCCTGCAGAACGTCGTGTTTTGGAGAAGAGGTGGGTGGACTTCAAATAATTTACCATTTTAGGTAAAATTTGTCCTTTTCTATTTTATTCATCGAGCAGCCGTTTTGATTGAGGAGTTGTCGTACAGCGCATGTCTCACTTATCCGCTAAGACGTTTGCGGCTTGCGTATTTTTGCAAAATTTTGGGGGACACTTCATTTTTCAATTCTCGAAAGTGAAAAGCGGGAGTGTAGCTCGAACTAGTGCAGTGCTGCGAAAATTATTTGGCTTGGAGATTTTCCTGATAGGATTTGAAGTTCGAGGAGATCTCGTCAGCATTTGGTTGGATTTGCCGATTTTTGGTGCAGCGTGTCCGTATTTGTGGGTGGACAATCGACTTTGAGTCGGATTTGAAATTGTAACGGCGACGCCATCTTTAACTTCTTTCTGCTACCTCACTAAATCTACTTGAAGCCGCTATCAACTAAGGTAATTCGTTTTGTTTGGATCCGTTTCGACGTTTTTACTATGAGGGAAATTTTTCATTATTTTAGGCTTCTTTTGGGGGAGGCTTATTGTAAGCGCACCCGTCCTAGTTGGAGATCGTACCGTCAGATCGTCTGGCGTGGATTTAACACATTTTCTGGTCCTCTTGACACGAGATTTTGGTCAATTATTGGGAGTCGAAGGAGCTGATTGTCGCCGCAAGGAACAATTAGGAGGCGTGAAACGCTCTGGAAGCGCTCACCTTGGAACTTTTGGGGGTCATTTTGGATCTGCGCAGCAACTGATAAGGTCAGGTGTTCTTACTTGTGTGACGTCGTGGAGGCGCGAATAATTCCTCGCGTCCGAACAGCTGGTGCATCACCGTAAATTTTGCACTTTAATTGAAACACAAATTATTTTTCATAGGAGTAAATGCGTGATGAACTTAAACTAAAATTTTGTTTTGTGTCACGTGACTCGCAGTCGAGCTCAATGATTTTGCTGGGTACTGCTAATCGTTAACTTAATTCATACTTAAATTTTTTTTTACCGGATCGTACTCGACTAGGACTTAAGTCTTGTTTTTTTTTTACTTTGTGTTAATTACTCAAATTACTCAAAACCCTATTTTTTTTTGGATTGTAGAAACCGAGTAAAACTTAGATTTTTTTTTTTGTCATTGATATTTTCTATGCATTCGCGGATTGATTACTTTTAAAGAATTTCGAACATCAGCTAAATAATTTTGCGTTTGGGACCTACTGTGGCGTGGGTTGATTTTTTTGATATCACAGGGGACAATAGCGTCCGTCAATATTTTTTTGGGTTCCGCTTACATTAGGTGGATGTACTATAACAATTTTTTTTTTCTGATAATGTCATATAATTGCACCAGTATTGTGGGTGTATAATACTCAATAGTTATTAATTCTATGATTCATATACCTGTCTGTAAGGGACAAATAAGCTTATTTTTCCTACTGCGCTTTGCCATTCGCATTTGTTTATTTATATCTATAGCTAATCATCTTTACCTCTACCGAATCAACTTTAATTTCGGGATATTATTTAAGGGTGATCAATTTTATTCACTCACCTGTGTTAATGAGCAACGATTATAGTATTTAGTTGCAATCTAACTTACTGGGTGTTCGACAATCTTTCTTTGTTGTTTCATCTATGTCACTTATTACACCATGATTTGCTTGTAACACTGTTTTATTTTATAAATTAATTTTTCTTTAATAGAGGTAATTGTAATTAAAAGTTGTTTAATTGAAGTGCAAATACGCTCCTTTCCAGTGGTCGTCCAATTGTTTTTTTTTGTTGATCCCTCGGAAGCAGGTGTTCGTGTTTGGTCCTGTTTCTTTTTGGATTCTAGCCTATTTTCCCTTTTTGTATTTCAGATACATTGGCGGTTGGGACCTGAACAGACACGTGGCGCCCTTATTTTTTTTTTAGCTTATCCAGGAACCCAGCCCTCCTCCACTGCTTTAGCTGGCGGGTGGTCTTCAACCGCATATAGTGAGTGTATCTTTCGTGAGCGTCGCAATAGTGATGAATTAAAATAAATTATAAAAGTTCTATTATTCGAGGTGCGGCACTAGTTGCGTATATAGTGTGGCGCGTTTTTCTCTTCTTATTAAACGCAATGACAAAACTGTGTAATTCCTCCTGCAGATGGATGTTGAGCTCGAATCCTTACCTGTAGGTGCGGCAGCTAGGCGATGTGGCCTTGGTTCAAAGAAAAAAAAAACAAAGGGCGCCACGTGTTTAAACCCTGCAGGTAAGTGTAGGAGAAACACGAACCCAGATGAGCTCGACAAGAGAAATAAGACAGCGAATCCAGATCAAAAAATGCCAAATTTATTCATAAGAAATTTAACCTGACAGATTAAAAAAATATTCACAAGTACTTGAATCATAGTAGGTAATATGCAAGGATATTACGTAATCTGATAAAATAAATCTGAAAATTTACATTATAATTGAAACAAATAATTATTAGAATGACTAAACTAGAAATACAACCTGTAATGTGCAGATAACAAAAAATGATTTTTCTTAAATAAAACTCAGAAACACAATATATGGTACTCAGCTCGCACCTAAGTAGATTGTTTCTTGAAATAATTGCGCAATATTGGTTCAAAAGACATAAACTGTAACGGAACGGGAGGTTCCAGGGGGTGGTTCGATGAAGGTAAAGTAAAGAGATTGGTTATGTTATTACAATTATTTATTTCCACCAGAGCATGGACAAAATGCTGATGAACATGTGAGGTCTCGTTTCCTCTAAACTAACCTAATAACAGGCCGAATATTAACAATTAACACCAAACTTAATATTAACATAAGAAGCACAAAGGCTATTAATTTGGGCACAACCTCGCAACTCGCGGTTTTCGATCTTACACCCGTCAATTAATCAAATGTTGATAGGCTTCGACACATCCCACCGCGCAGGACATATTTAGTCGGTACCGTCCCGGACCGCCACAAAACTAAAATAAAATATTATCAGGACCCCGAATAGTAAGCTTACGTTCGTTCACATATGTCCAAATGTACAAGAAATAAACTTAAGAAGAATTGTCTTCTCAACAATTAATAAAAATGCAATTATATATAGAGCTAGAGCTGAATTTAAATATAATAGGTAAATGTACCACTAATAAATATTGAATGTATTTTCTTTGTGAATTCAGCTTATAAATTAAATTCGAACTAATGATTTTAGCAGCTGATCATCATGTACAAAGAAAATTATAATTAAGTATAAGGTATGGGCTAAGCAATTGAACTTTAAAATTATGGCCCAAATCTAAAATGAATCAACTTTCATTAAGTATTTTAAAATTACAAAAATTACTACAAATGTCAGCTTCAAATATATCAATAACGCTAATTTTAAATTAATCAAATAAATTGTCACATACACCTGTAAGTTGCTTATTTTAAATTTCTACAAAAAAAAACAAATCTTGAAATGTTAAATTCGTAAATCGTCGTAATTACTTCGTAATTACGTTTAAAGTCTCTATATCATAAAATGTTTATCAATTAACCAATAGTGAATAGATGTGGCTTTTCAAAATCACCAACCTTTCAATTAATCAAAAGTGCAGCATAGGTGTGGTTTTCCAAAATCATCCACCTTCAATCTTCTCGATGTAACGAAGTAAGCAATCCCGTAAAAAGTCCGCAACAAAACTATGACGTCCAGCGAAGCATGGAACTTGGACAAACAAAAAAACTTCCGGACGGAGACAAAATGGCGGAGAGACGCCAGCAAAAAAAAACGCCTGTCCAACGTGGTCCACTTGTCCACATGTAATGTAAGCTCCAAAAAAATTACTCCTCCGTTGTTCGCCAACAGACCCCACAAAGAGGATCGTGACTAAGACTTAGAAGGCCTAAAAGGATGTAGCGAGTTTAGGAAAAGAACACGTGGAAATTCAAAAATGGTTACCTGAGATGTTGTGCGGCCTTCGAAATTTTAAGTAAAAATATGCAGCGTCGACGACGAATATTTTAAGCGATGAAATTTACACGCCGAAACACCAAAACTCGTTTGTTAAAACTCAGCGGTAATCACCAAAAAAACTAATTTATAGCAAAACTCGATCGTCAAAAAAACAGAACTGCACGCTTCCACGATCTACGAGGAAAAAGGGAAGAGCCTTCTTCTCCAGCTCGGACTTCTACGAAAACGGAAAGACGTCATCAAAATGGAAGGGAGAAAAACAAGAAACACCAAATTTTAGCGATAAACAAGTAGATCCAAAATTCCCATAAAAATCTCTTAAGTACGACCCAGTATATAATAGAGTGATCACAGAAGCAACAAAACTATAACCTAGCTACTTCCTTAAGTAGGCTACCAGCAGCTACTGGTATCGTGGTGGGAGAACGCGTTGGTGCGGTTACGCTAGTCACACACCATAGAAGCGACGTACCGATTGTCTTGACAGCTTTAACCTGAAAATAAAATATAAACAAAACAAATCAAAACAAGCTGATAATTAATTTGTGTTACTGAAACTATAATGAAAATAAAAACTTTAGAACTCTGACTTAAATCCAGAGAAACAACATGACGGTGAGTTATTAGAAAAATTAATTTACTGAAATTAATTCTCCAACTTCCAGGAACTGCTTCACCTGATCAAAGGCCAACCGCAAGAAAAAGGTAAACTAAATCGCTTTATTTACACTGCTGGATTATTATATCTTCTTTATTCTAGGTCTCTCCTCTTCCTCAACGAGACGTCCAAGATCCTACGCTTAATTGCTGCTTTTTGATTGAAAAATAATAAAATGAAGTTTTGTCTGCTACAATAGGCACTTAGAGCTATACAAACTTTCGTACTCGCTTCGTCGGTACATAAACTTAAATTGGAATAAATAAATAAAAAAATAAATAAAAAAATAAGTGAAAAAATAAATAACGTTCCACATTTTTTTATTTAGATAAATTAAATGCAAATTAATTTATGAAAAAAAATTTATTTTTCGAATTATTTTTTTTTGGACAAAAAATTCATAGAATTTAAAGTTTGTATCTTATATGGGCCGCGAAAAATGAAAAACCTTAAAAATGGCAAATCATGGTTTACTTAAAAATATCTTTAGCAGCTCGCGATATATTTTTCGTAGGAGATAGAAAATCCATCCCACTTTTATAGAACTTCCTTGTAAATTGAGACCCACTAAGAGGTAATTTATGCGAACCGCAGAGCAAACGAGAAGCAAAGCAGAAAAATCATGAAATCGGCAATTAATTTAATTAAATTAAGCAAGAGTAACGCAATATTTCATTTATTAGCAATTTGGTGATTATTAATATTTGTAACTTTTTTGTAATTTTGATTTAAATTTCATTACTTTGTAATAGTGATGAATTAAAATAAATTATAAAAGTTCTGTTATTTGAGGTGCGGCACTAGTTACGTATATAGGCACTTAGAGGAACAAGCTTTCGTACTCGCTTCGTCGGTACATAAACTAAAATTGGAATAAATAAAAAAATAAATAAAGAAATAAGTGAGAAAATAAATAGCTTTCCACATTTTTTTATTTAGATAAATTAAATGCAAATTAATTTATGAAAAAAGATTTTATTTTTCGAATTATTTTTTTTGGACAAAAAATTCATGGAATTTGAAGTTTGTATCTTATTTGTGCCACGAAAAATAAAAAACCTTAAAAATGGCAAATTATGGTTTACTTAAAATTATCTTTAGCAGCCCGCGATATATTTTTCGTAGGAGATAGAAAATCCATCCCACTTTTCTAGAGCTTCCTTGTAAATTGTCTCCCATTCACGAGTAATTAATACGAACCGCAGAGCATACGAGAAGCAGAGCAGAAAAATCATGAAATCGGCAATTAATTTAATTAAATTAGGCAACTGTAATGCAATATTTCATTTATTAGTAATTTATTTGGTGATTATTAATATTTGTAACTTTTTTGTAATTTTTTTTTAAATTTTATTTCTTTGTAATAGTGATGAATTAAAATAAATTATAAAAGTTCTATTATTCGAGGTGCGGCAATAGGTACGTATATGGGCACTTAGAGGTATACAAGCTTTGGTACTCGCTTCGTCGGTACATAAACTTAAATTGGAATAAATAAATAAAATAGTATATTAATAAACGAGTTTCATAAGTCGCATATTGTAGCACGCGTTCAATTTTAAAATTCGAGTCGCGTAGCGACGAGTATTTTATTGAACAAGTGCTACTATCGACTTATGAAACGAATTTTTTATACTTTTTTTTATATTTTGCGCCTTTTTATCTATTTAAAATAAAATATTATAGTTTTCAACTTTAGTAAATTTTTTGGTAGTTGGCAACTCTAATGTCAGGTTTGTCAAATCATCAAATAACCTGTTAATCGCTTGGCAACTGCCACATTAAAATCAATAAACTTCAGTGCTACCAACTTCGAAAAATAAAATTTACTACTCAGTAACGCACCGATAGCAGTGCGGTACTGGCTAGTAACGCACTGCTGTCAATGTGTTACTAGCGACTAGTAACGCACCAAAATAGAAAAAATAAATAAAAAAATAAGTGAAAAAAAAAATAGCGTTCCACATTTTTTTATTTAGATAATTTAAATGCAAATTAATTTATGAAAGAAGATTTTATTTTTCGAATTATGTTTTTGGACAAAAAAATCATAGAATTTAAAGTTTGTATCTTATTTGAGCCACGAAAAATAAAAAACCTTAAAAATGGCAAATTATGGTTTACTTAAAAAAATCTTTCGCAGCCCGCGATGTATTTTTCGTAGGAGATAGGAAATCCATTCCACTTTTATAGAGCTTCCTTCTAAATTGTCTCCCACTCACAGGTAATTAATGCGAACCGCAGAGCATACGAGAAGCAAAGCAAAAAAATTATGAAATCAGCAATTAATTTAATTAAATTAAACAACTGTAACGCAATTTTTCATTTATTAGTAATTTATTTGGTGATTATTAATATTTTTAACTTTTTTGTAATTTTGTTTTAAGTTGTATTACTTTGGAATAGTGATGAATTTAAATAAATTATAAAAGTTCTATTATTCGAGGTGCGGCACTAGGTACGTATATAGGCACTTAGAGGTATACAAGCTTTCGTACTCGCTTCGTCAGTACATAAACTAAAATTGGAATAAATAAATAAATAAATAAAAAATAAATAAAAAAATAGGTGAAAAAATAATTAGCGTTACACATTTTTATATTTAAATAAATTAAATGCAAATTAATTTATGAAAGAAGATTTTATTTTCCGAATTATTTTTTTTTGGACAAAAAATTCATAGAATTTCAAGTTTGTCTCTTATTTGTGCCGAGAAAAATGAAAAACCTAAAAAATGGCAAATTATGGTTTACTTAAAAATATCTTTAACAGCTCGCGATATATTTTTCGTAGGAGATAGAAAATCCATCCCACTTTTATAGAGCTTCCTTGAAAATTGTCTTCCACTCACAGGTAATTAATGCGAATCGCAGAGAATACGAGAAGCAAAGCAGAAAAATCACGATTTCGGCAATTAATTTAATTAAATTAAGCAAATGTAACGCAATATTTCATTTATTAGTAATTTATTTGGTGATTATTAATATTTGTAACTTTTTTGAAAGAAGATTTTATTTTTCGAATTATTTTTTTTGGACAAAAAATTCATAGAATTTGAAGTTTGTATCTTATTTGTGCCACGAAAAATAAAAACCTTAAAAATGGCAAATTATGGTTTACTTAAAAATATCTTTAGCAGCTCGCGATATATTTTTCGTAGGAGATAGAAAATCCATCTCACTTTTATAGAGCTTCCTTGTAAATTGTCTCCCGCTCACAAGTAATTAATGCGAACCGCAGAGCATACGAGAAGTAAAGCAGAAAAATCATCAAATCGGCAATTAATTTAATTAAATTAAGCATACGTAACGCAATATTTCATTTATTAGTAATTTATTTGGTGAATATAAATATTTGTAACTTTTCTGAAAGAAGATTTTATTTTTCGAATAATTTTTTTTGGACTAAAAATTCATAGAATTTGAAGTTTGTATCTTATTTATGCCACGAAAAATGAAAAACCTTAAAAATGGCAAATTATGGTTGACTTAAAAATATCTTTAGCAGCCCGCGATATATTTTCCGTAGGAGATAGAAAATCCATCCCACTCTTCTAGAGCTTCCTCGTAAATTATCTCCCACTCACAGGTAATTAATGCGAACCGCAGAGCATACGAGAAGCAGAGCAGAAAAATCATGAAATCGGCAATTAATTTAATTGAATTAAGCAACTGTAACGCAATATTTCATTTATTAGTAATTTATTTGGTGATTATTAATATTTGTAACTTTTTTGTAATTTTGTTTTAAATTGTATTACTTTGTAATAGTGATGAATTAAAATAAATTATAAAAGTTCCATTATTCGAGGTGCGGCGATACGTACGTATATAGGCACTTAGAGTTATACAAGCTTTAGTACTCGCTTCGTCGGTACATAAACTAAAATTGGAATAAATAAATAAATAAAAAAATAATTAAATAAAAAAATACATAACGTTCCACATTTTTTTAGATAAATTATATGCAAATTAATTTATGAAAGAAGATTTAATTTTTAGAATTTTTTTTTTTAGACAAAAAATTCATAGAATTTGAAGTTTGTTTCATATTTGGGCCACGAAAAATGAAAAACCTTAAAATTGGCAAATTATGGTTTACTTAAAAATATCTTTAGCAGCTCGCGATATTTTTTCCGTAGGAGATAGAAAATCCATCCCACTCTTCTAGAGCTTCCTCGTAAATTATCTCCCACTCACAGGTAATTAATGCGAACCGCAGAGCATACGAGAAGCAGAGCAGAAAAATCATAAAATCGGCAATTATTTTAATAAAATTAAGCAACTGTAACGGAATATTTCATTTATTAGTAATTTATTTGTGATTATTAATATTTGTAACTTTTTTGTAATTTTGTTTTAAATTTTAATGCTTTGTAATAGTGATGACTTAAAATAAATTATAAAAGTTCTATTATTCGAGGTGCGGCGCTAGGTATGTATATAGGCACTTAGAGTTATACAAGCTTTCGTACTCGCTTCGTCGGTACATAAACTAAAATTGGAATAAATAAATAAATAAAAAAATAATTAAATAAAAAAATACATAACGTTCCACATTTTTTTAGATAAATTATATGCAAATTAATTTATGAAAGAAGATTTCGTTTTTAGAATTTTTCTTTTTAGACAAAAAATTCATAGAATTTGAAGTGTGTTTCTTATTTGGGCCACGAAAAATGAAAAACCTTAAAAATGGCAAATTATGGTTTACTTAAAAATATCTTTAGCAGCTCGCGATATATTTTCCGTAGGAGATAGAAAATCTATCCCACTCTTCTAGAGCTTCCTCGTAAATTATCTCCCACTCACAGGTAATTAATGCGAACCGCAGAGCATACGAGAAGCAGAGCAGAAAAATCATGAAATCGGCAATTAATTTAATTAAATTAAGCATCTGTAACGCAATATTTTATTTATTAGTAATTTATTTGTTGATTATTAATATTTGTAACTTTTTTGTAATTTGTTTTAAATTTTATTGCTTTGTAATAGTGATGACTTAAAATAAATTATAAAAGTTCTATTATTCGAGGTGCGGCGCTAGGTACGTATATATGCACTTAGAGTTATACAAGCTTTCGTACTCGCTTCGTCGGTACATAAACTAAAATCGGAATGAATAAATAAATAAAAAAATAAGTAAAAAAATACATAACGTTCCACATTTTTTTACATAAATTATATGCAAATTAATTTATGAAAGAAGATTTCATTTTTAGAATTTTTTTTTTAGACAAAAAATTCATAGAATTTGAAGTTTCTTTCTTATTTGGGCCACGAAAAATGAAAAACCTTAAAAATGGCAAATTATGGTTTACTTAAAAATATCTTTAGCAGCTCGCGATATATTTTCCGTAGGAGATAGAAAATCCATCCCACTCCTCGTAAATTATCTTCCACTCACAGGTAATTAATGCGAACCGCAGAGCATACGAGAAGCAGAGCAGAAAAATCATAAAATCGGCAATTATTTTAATAAAATTATGCAACTGTAACGAAATACTTCATTTATTAGTAATTTATTTGGTGATTATTAATATTTGTAACTTTTTTGTAATTTTGTTTTAAATTTTATTGCTTTGTAATAGTGATGAATTAAAATAAATTATAAAAGTTCTATTATTCGAGGTACAGCGCTAGGTACGCATATAGGCACTTAGAGTTATACAAGCTTTCGTACTCGCTTCGTCGGTACATAAACAAAATTGAAATAGATAAATAAAAAAAAAAAATAATTAAATAAAAAAATACATAACGTTCCACATTTTTTTAGATAAATTATATGCAAATTAATTTATAAAAGAAGATTTCATTTTTAGAATTATTTTTTTAGACAAAAAATTCATAGAATTTGAAGTTTGTTTCTTATTTGGGCCACGAAAAATGAAAACCCTTAAAAATGGCAAATTATGGTTTACTTAAAAATATCTTTAGCAGCTCGCGATATATTTTCCGTAGGAGATAGAAAATCCATCCCACTCTTCTAGAGCTTCCTCGTAAATTATCTCCCACTCACAGGTAATTAATGCGAACCGCAGAGCATACGAGAAGCAGAGCAGAAAAATCATGAAATCGGCAATTAATTTAATTAAATTAAGCAACTGTAATGCAATATTTCATTTATTAGTAATTTATTTGGTGATTATTAATATTTGTAACTTTTTTGTAATTTTGTTTTAAATTTTATTGCTTTGTAATAGTGATGAATTAAAATAAATTATAAATGTTATATTATTCGAGGTACGGCGCTGGGTACGTATATAGGCACTTAGAGTTATACAAGCTTTCCTACTCGCTTCGTCGGTACATAAACTAAAATTGGAATAAATAAATAAATAAAAAAATAATTAAATAAAAAAATACATAACGTTCCACATTTTTTTAGATAAATTATATGCAAATTAATTTATGAAAGAAGATTTAATTTTTAGAATTTTTTTTTTAGACAAAAAATTCATAGAATTTGAAGTTTGTTTCATATTTGGGCCACGAAAAATGAAAAACCTTAAAATTGGCAAATTATGGTTTACTTAAAAATATCTTTAGCAGCTCGCGATATTTTTTCCGTAGGAGATAGAAAATCCATCCCACTCTTCTAGAGCTTCCTCGTAAATTATCTCCCACTCACAGGTAATTAATGCGAACCGCAGAGCATACGAGAAGCAGAGCAGAAAAATCATAAAATCGGCAATTATTTTAATAAAATTAAGCAACTGTAACGGAATATTTCATTTATTAGTAATTTATTTGGTGATTATTAATATTTGTAACTTTTTTGTAATTTTGTTTTAAATTTTAATGCTTTGTAATAGTGATGAATTAAAATAAATTATAAAAGTTCTATTATTCGAGGTACGGCGCTAGGTACGTATATAGGCACTTAGAGTTATACAAGCTTTCGTACTCGCTTCGTCGGTACATAAACTAAAATTGGAATAAAAAAATAAATAAAAAAATAAAAATATAATTAAACAAAAAAATAAGTAAAAAAATACTTAACAATCCACATTTTTTTAGATAAATTATATGCAAATTAATTTATGAAAGAAGATTTCATATTTAGAATTTTTTTTTAGACAAAAAATTCATAGAATTTGAAGTTTTTTTCTTATTTGGGCCACGAAAAATGAAAAACCTTAAAAATGGCAAATTATGGTTTACTTAAAAATATCTTTAGCAGCTCGCGATATATTTTCCGTAGGAGATAGAAAATCCATCCCACTCTTCTAGAGCTTCCTCGTAAATTATCTCCCACTCACAGGTAATTAATGCGAACCCCAGAGTATACGAGAAGCAGAGCAGAAAAATCATAAAATCGGCAATTAATTTAAATAAATTAAGCAACTGTAACGCAATATTTCATTTATTTGTAATTTATTTGGTGATTACTAATATTTGTAACTTTTTTGTAACTTTGTTTAAATTTTATTGCTTTGTAATAGTGATGAATTAAAATAAATTATAAAAGTTCTATTATTCGAGGTACGACGCTAGGTACGTATATAGGCACTAAGAGTTATACAAGCTTTCGTACTCGCTTCGTCGGTACATAAACTAAAATTGGAATAAATAAATAAATAAAAAAATTATTAAATAAAAAAATAAGTAAAATAATACATAACGTCCCAAATTTTTTTAGATAAATTATATGCAAAATAATTTATGAAAGAAGATTTCATTTTTAGAATTTTTTTTTAGACAAAAAATTCATAGAATTTGAAGTTTTTTTCTTATTTGGGCCACGAAAAATGAAAAACCTTAAAAATGGCAAATTATGGTTTACTTAAAAATATCTTTAGCAGCTCGCGATATATTTTCCGTAGGAGATAGAAAATCCATCCCACTCTTCTAGAGCTTCCTCGTAAATTATCTCCCACTCACAGGTAATTAATGCGAACCGCAGAGCATTCGAGAAGCAGAGCAGAAAAATCATGAAATCGGCAATTAATTTAATAAAATTAAGCATCTGTAACGCAATATTTCATTTATTAGTAAATTATTTGTTGATTATTAATATTTGTAACTTTTTTGTAATTTTGTTTTAAATTTTATTGCTTTGTAATAGTGATGACTTAAAATAAATTATAAAAGTTCTATTATTCGAGGTGCGGCGTTAGGTACGTATATAGGCACTTAGAGTTATACAAGCTTTCGTACTCGCTTCGTCCGTACATAAACTAAAATTGGAATAAATAAATAAAAAAAAAATAAAAAAATAATTAATTAAAAAAATTTGTAAAAAAATACATAACGTTCCAAATTTTTTTAGATAAATTATATGCAAATTAATTTATGAAAGAAGATTTCATTTTTAGAATTTTTTTTAGACAAAAAATTCATAGAATTTGAAGTTTGTTTCTTATTTGGGCCACGAAAAATGAAAAACCTTAAAAATGGCAAATTATAGTTTACTTAAAAATATCTTTAGCAGCCCGCTATATATTTCTCGTAGGAGATAGAAAATCCATCCCACTCTTCTAGAGCTTCCTCGTAAATTATCTCCCACTCACAGGTAATTAATGCGAACCGCAAAGCATACGAGAAGCAGAGCAGAAAAATCATGAAATCTGCAATTAAATTAATTAAATTAAGCATCTGTAACGCAATATTTCATTTATTAGTAATTTATTTGGTGATTATTAATATTTGTAACTTTTTTGTAATTTTGTTTTAAATTTTATTGCTTTGTAATAGTGATGAATTAAAATAAATTATAAAAGTTCTATTATTTGAGGTGCGGCGCTAGGTACGTATATAGGCACTTAGAGTTATAAATGCTTTCGTACTCGCTTCGTCGGTACATAAACTAAAATTGGAATAAATAAATATATAAAAAAATAATTAAATAAAAAAATAAGTAAAAGAATACATAACGTTCCACATTTTTTTAGATAAATTATATGCAAATTAATTTATGAAAGAAGATTTCATTTTTAGAATTTTTTTTTAGACAAAAAATTCATAGAATTTGAAGTTTGTTTCTTATTTGGGCCACGAAAAATGAAAAACCTTAAAAATGGCAAATTATAGTTTACTTAAAAATATCTTTAGCAGCCCGCTATATATTTTTCGTAGGAGATAGAAAATCCATCCCACTCTTCTAGAGCTTCCTCGAAAATTATCTCCCACTCACAGGTAATTAATGCGAACCGCAGAGCATACGAGAAGCAGAGCAGAAAAAACATGAAATCGGCAATAATTTAATTAAATTAAGCATCTGTAACGCAATATTTTATTTATTAGTAATTTATTTGGTGATTATTAATATTTGTAACTTTTTTGTAATTTTGTTTTAAATTTTATTGATTTCTAATAGTGATGACTTAAAATAAATTATAAAAGTTCTATTATTCGAGGTGCGGCGCTAGGTACGTATATAGGCACTTAGAGTTATACAAGCTTTCGTACTCGCTTTGTCGGTACATAAACTAAAATTGGAATAAATAAATAAATAAAAAAATAAAAAAATAATTAAATTAAAAAATAAGAAAAAAAATACATAATGTTCCACATTTTTTTAGATAAATTATATACAAATTAATTTATGAAAGAAGATTTCATTTTTAGAATTTTTTTTTTAGACAAAAAATTCATAGAATTTGAAGTTTGTTTCTTATTTGGGCCACGAAAAATGAAAAACCTTAAAAATGGCAAATTATGGTTTACTTAAAAATATCTTTAGCAGCTCGCGATATATTTTCCGTAGGAGATAGAAAATCCATCCCACTCTTCTAGAGCTTTCTCGTAAATTATCTCCCACTCACAGGTAATTAATGCGAACCGCAAAGCATACGAGAAGCAGAGCAGAAAAATCATGAAATCTGCAATTAAATTAATTAAATTAAGCAACTGTAACGCAATATTTCATTTATTAGTAATTTATTTGGTGATTATTAATATTTGTAACTTTTTTGTAATTTTGTTTTAAATTTTATTGCTTTGTAATAGTGATGAATTAAAATAAATTATAAAAGTTCTATTATTCGAGGTGCGGCGCTAGTTACGTATATAGGCACTTAGAGTTATACAAGCTTTCGTACTCGCTTCGTCGGTACATAAACTAAAATTGGAGTAAATAAATAAATAATAAAATAAAAAAATAAGTAAAAAAATACATAACTTTCCACATTTTTTTAGATAAATTATATGCAAAATAATTTATGAAAGAAGATTTCATTTTTAGAATTTTTTTTTTAGACAAAACATTCATAGAATTTGAAGTTTGTTTCTTGTTTGGGCCAAGAAAAATGAAAAACCCTAAAAATGGCAAATTATGGTTTACTTAAAAATATCTTTAGCAACCCGCTATATATTTTTCGTAGGAGATAGAAAATCCATCCCACTCTTCTAGAGAATTCTTGTAAATTGTCTCCCGCTCACCGGTCATTAATGCGAACCGCAGAGCATACGAGAAGCAGAGCAGAAAAATCATGAAATCTGCAATTAATTTAATTAAATTGGGCAACTGTAACGCAATTTTTCACATATTAGTAATTTATTTGGTGATTATTAATATTTGTAACTTTTTTGTAATTTTGTTTTAAATTTTATTGCTTTGTAATAGTGATGCATTATAATAAATTATAAAAGTTCTATTATTCGACGTGCAGCGCTAAAAACGTATATAGGCACTTAGAGGTATACAAGCTTTCGTACTCGCTTCGTCGGTACATAAACTAAAATTGGAATAAATAAAAAAATAAAAAAATAATTAAATAAAAAAATAAGTAAAAAAATACATAACGTTTCACATTTTTTTAGGTAAATTAAATGCAAATTAATTTATGAAAGAAGATTTCATTTTTAGAATTTTTTTTTTAGACAAAAAATTCATAGAATTTAAAATTTGTTTCTTATTTGGGCCACGCAAAATGAAAAACCTTAAAAATGACAAATTATGGTTTACTTAAAAATATCTTTAGCAGCCCGCTATATATTTTTCGTAGGAGATAGAAAATCCATCCCACTCTTCTAGAGAATCCTTGTAAATTGTGTCCCACTCACTTGAAATGAAAGCGAACCGCAGAGCATACGAGAAGCAGAGCAGAAAAATCATGAAATCGGCAATTAATTTAATTAAATTAAGCAACTGTAACGCAATTTTTCATTTATTAGTAATTTATTTGGTGATTATTTATATTTGTAACTTTTTTGTAATTTTGTTATAAATTTTATTGCTTTGTAATAGTGATGAATTAAAATAAATTATTAAAGTTCTATTATTCGAGGTGCGGCGCTGTGTACGTATATAGGCACTTAGAGTTATACAAGCTTTCGTACTCGCTTCATCGGTACATAAACTAAAATTGGAATAAATAAATAAATAAAAAAATTTGTAAAAAAATACATAACGTTCCACATTTTTTTAGATAAATTATATGCAAATTAGTTTATGAAAGAAGATTTCATTTTCAGAATTTTTTTTTTAGACAAAAAATTCATAGAATTTGAAGTTTGTTTCTTGTTTGGGCCACGAAAAATGAAAAACCTTAAAAATGGCAAATTATGGTTTACTTAAAAATATCTTTAGCAGCCCGCTATATATTTTTCGTAGGAGATAGAAAATCCATCCCACTCTTCTAGAGAATCCTTGTAAATTGTCTCCCACTCACCGGTAATTAATGCGAACCGCAGAGCATACGAGAAGCAGAGCAGAAAAATCATGAAATCGGCAATTAATTTAATTAAATTAGGCAACTGAAACGCAATTTTTCACATATTAGTAATTTATTTCGTGATTATTAATATTTGTAACTTTTTTGTAATTTTGTTTTAAATTTTATTGCTTTGTAATAGTGATGAATTAAAATAAATTATAAAAGTTCTATTATTCGAGGTGCGGCGCTAGGTACGTATATAGGCACTTAGAGTTATACAAGCTTTCGTACTCGCTTCGTCGGTACATAAACTAAAATTGGAATAAATAAATAAAAAAATAAAAAAATAATTAAATAAAAAAATAAGTAAAAAAATACATAAAGTTTTACTTTTTTTTACATAAATTATATGCAAATTAATTTATGAATGAAGAGTTCATTTTTAGAATTTTTTTTTTTAGACAAAAAATTCATAGAATTTGAAGTTTGTTTCTTATTTGCGCCACGAAAAATAAAAAACCTTAAAAATGGCAAATTATGGTTTACTTTAAAATATCATTAGCAGCTCGCTATATATTTTTCGTAGGAGATAGAAAATCCATCCAACTCTTCTAGAGAATCCTTGTAAATTATCTCCCACTCACAGGTAATTAATGCGAACCGCAGAGCATACGAGAAGCAGAGCAGAAAAATCATGAAATCGGCAATTAATTTTATTAAATTAAGCAACTGTAACGGAATATTTCATTTATTAGTAAATTATTTGGTAATAATAAATAAATAATAAATAAATAATAATAATAATAAATAAATCATTTATTGGCACAAAATGTACAAATATAATAATACTAAAAAACACAAGACATTGTATATAATTTTTGTACCAAATGGGTCTAAATCAGCTAACGGCAAAAATGCCAGCTGTTCTTCCTTTAGACCCCAGACTAAATATAACACAACATTACTATTTACTACATTACTATACGAAATTATTAAATAGTTACATAAAAAAAATATAATATATATAAATAAAAAAACCATAAAATGCGAATGAAATTATTATAATAAAGTATAATAATGGCGGCTGCAGCGAGTATATTAAATTATACAACAAAACAAGTTAAAGAAATATTAATGTGATATTTGATAATCATGCTTTTGCTTTTGTAGCAATTTAATCTTAAGGTTTTTCTTAAAAGTTTAAAGAGAAGAAATTTCGAAGTCAAAATCATAGGCAAATTTCGCAATATTGTAGGAGAAACACCGTTTGAAAATTTCAGATTTATGCTTGGGTATAGTAATCATATTTCTTTTACGTATATTGATATTGTGTACATCACTGCGAAACCGAAGTTTGTTGTATAAATGAGGAGGACATTTTGTAGACAGCACGTTGTAGAAAAAACATGCAGTTTGAAGAACTCGTCGATTAAACATATTCAGCCAATTTAATTCTATAATTTTGTGGGTGATTCTTTCTGATTTACGTATGCCAAAGATTAACCTCGCGCAATAGTTTTAAATCCTTTGAATACGCTTTACACATAGTTGATCAAGACAAAAATGATACACGCTTGCTGAAATTAAAGTTAGACAAAACAAGCGTATCACAGAGGATTGTTTTTACATTTCGGCTTAAAATATCTTTATTTATATAAATATTTTTTAAAGCAGAAAAGGCTCTACAAGTTAGCAACGTTGTATTTTCACGAAATCTGAGATTAGAGTCTATAATAACACCTAAATTTCTTTCACAAGTGGAAAAGGTAATTTGATCACCATTGATTTCTAATCTAACACTATTTTCAATAGCAGTTTTTTTGATTTTGGGACCGAACACCATTGCGTGAGTTTTTGAAGAATTAATTATTAAACTATGTTTTTCTGAAAATTCAACAACTTTAGAAAGTTCCAAATTGATAACATGTTCAGCATCATTAGCATTATTTGAATTAAAAGAGTACAGTAGCTGTGTATCATCTGCATACAGGTGATACGAGCACTTTTCCAGAACTGACATGAGGTTATTAGTGTAGATAGTAAACAAAATAGGTCCCAAGATAGAGCCCTGAGGTACCCCGGAATATATAGAGCTTAGACTAGATAATTTATTACCACATTTAACCATTTGACTACGACCCGATAAATAAGAATGAATTAGCGCACAGGCAGATGAATGGAAACCAATATAATTTAATATAGAGAGAAGAATCTTATGATTGATTGTATCAAAGGCCTTACTGTAATCTAATAATACTAAAATGGAAACTAGCCCTTCATCTGTAGCTTTTAAGATGTTATCGGTTACATGGGACAGAGCAGAGTTGCAGCTAAAACCAGGCCGAAAACCAGATTGGCAATTAGGTAGAATATTATATTTTAGAATATGTTCACAAATTTGTTTTTTCGAAATAGTATCCATGATTTTTGATAATGGAGGTGAGACACTTATTGGTCTTAAATCATTTAAAGAAGATGGATTTGCTTTTTTAGGAATTGGTGTTAAAACCGCATTTTTCCAACCATCAGGAACTTTATTTAAACTCAGACAAGAGTTAATGATATGAGTTATATACTCAATGAGAAAAGAAGCCGATATATTGAGCATTTTAGAGTCAATTCCATCAGCACTGGTAGTAGAACATTTTATTTTACTAATTATCTTTAATACCTCATTTTCTGATACCGTTTGAAAGTTTAATTTAGAAATATCATTGTATTTAGTGTGATTTGAATAAAAGTTTACTACTTCTGGATCAATATCAGACTGCATCATAAAAGATGAAAAATGAGAATTAATTTTTTCTGGGCATTGCAAGTTGTCTGGTATACTATTACCTCTTTTATTAAATAAGCCAAGGTTTTTTAGGTTATCCCATAAAATCTTTTTATTATTATTATTTTTACTTATATTATGTTCCACATATGCCTTCTTCTCAGACCTAATCGCTGTTGTAGCAAAGTTTCTCAATTCCTTGTAATAGTTCAAATCATTAATTTTACCAGATTTTTTATATTTGCTTGATGCTTTGTCCCTTAGCTTCATTAACAACAGAATATTAGGGGTGATCCAAGGTTGTGGTTTTTTGTAGTTAGCAAAACGTTTGTAGGGGGCATGTATATTAAATAACTGTATCAAATTTTCCGTGAGAAATTCAACTTTGGAATTTAAATCATCTATATTGAATATATGAAACCAAGGAATTTTGTACAAATCATTAGCAAAACCATCAAGATCAAAACGTTTGTAGTTCCTGGAAACTCGCTCAGGTGTAGCTATTTTTCGCAGATTAATTTTTATTGTGGTTTTGATTAAAGCGTGGTCCGTTATATCGGGCAAGTGAATGACGTCAGTATTAAAGGCATCAATGTTATCGTTAACAATAATGAGATCTATTAAATATAATCCAAATATTAAATATTAAAAAAATATAAATAGCAGATATTTTCAGAAAATACAAGTATAAGCAGTAAGTATTTATTTTACACACTTATTTTCTTTTATTGAGTTTGAGCCTGGTAGAATATCCATCACCAACATTTGAAGAGGTTGATTTCTTCCTAATAGCCCCCGTTGAAGTATTTTCAGCCTTGGGTGTACCTTGAGGCACCAATTCCTTGGGAAGGTTATACTTTTCAGAAACTTGCGAATTTTCTCGCTCATGAATTAAAGGCGTATGTGGAGCACTATGCGATTTTGTTCCTAAGTCTAAGGCATCAAATTCATCGTCGTGTGTACTATCAAGAAGTTGTTCCAACGAAAACACCTCATCATTAATTATTATTTTATTATAGGACAATATTTTAGCAGGGATATTTTTTTACGAGTATCGAGAAAATAGTTTCTAATTTGTTTGTATTCCTTTCTTTGTTCTTTATTCAAGTCATCACTTATACCAATGCTGGTCGATTTTAGTTTGTAGCAATTTCTTTTAATTTCTGTTTTTTTCGAAAAGTTGTAAGTTCTAATTTTATTATGTTCGCATCAGCAATAGTTTTAACTATTGACACAAAATTGCTTCACACTGCCGGGCCGATAGCCATGACTAAAAGACACAATATAGGGCCGCGGATAAGAAAGGAATTTGAATAGGTGAAAACAAATACTGTTAAAAATAAATTTAATGAAAAATAAATAAAACAAGTTGGAGGTTTGATCCCGGGACCTGTAGGGTACGAGTCAAGCGTCTTCTTACCCAGACTACAGGAGATGAATTACAGGAGTATCAGCAAATTCAAAACTTGTTTAATGTTGATTTTATGTAATACCCAGCATTAATGTTTACCAATTTTAGGTTATATATAATTACAATTATAAATCAGTTGAAAATTTTACTTAATCAGTACTAATCAAAACTAGAAGTAGCAAATATACCTTCAAAGATACAGGACCAAGGGCACGTCCAACAATATGTAATAATAATATGCTATAAAGCCGAAATAAACTTGATTATTAATATTTGTAACTTTTTTGTAATTTTGTTTTAAATTTTATTGCTTTGTAATAGTGATGGATTAGAATAGATTATAAAAGTTCTATTATTCGAAGTGCGGCGCTAGGTACGTATATAGGCACTTAGAGTTATACAAGCTTTCGTACTCGCTTCGTCGGTACATAAACTAAAATTGGAATAAATAAATAAATAAAAAAATAAGTAAAAAATACATAACGTTCCACATTTTTTTAGATAAATTATATGCAAATAAATTTATGATAGAAAATTTCATTTTTAGAATTCTTTTTTTTAGACAAAAAATTCATAGAATTTGAAGTTTGTTTCTTATTTGGGCCACGAAAAATGAAAAACCTTAAAAATGGCAAATTATGGTTTACTTAAAAATATCTTTAGCAGCTCGCGATATATTTTCCGTAGGAGATAGAAAATCCATCCCACTCTTCTACAGCTTCCTCGTAAATTATCTCCCACTCACCGGTAATTAATGCGAACCGCAGAGCATACTAGAAGCAGAGCAGAAAAATCAAGAAATCGCCAATTAATTTAATTAAATTAAGCAACTCTAACGCAATTTTTCATTTATTAGTAATTTATTTGGTGATTATTAATATTTGTAACTTTTTTATAATTTTGTTTTAAATTTTATTGCTTTGCAATAGTGATGAATTAAAATAAATTATAAAAGTTCTATTATTTGAGGTGCGGCGCAAGTTACGTATATAGGCACTTAGAGTTATACAAGCTTTCGTACTCGCTTCGTCGGTACATAAACTAAAATTGGAATAAATAAAAAAATAATTAAATAAAAAAATAAGTAAAAAAATACATAACGTTCCACATTTTTTTAGATAAATTAAATGCAAATTAATTTATGAAAGAAGATTTCATTTTTAGAATTTTTTTTTAGACAAAAAATTCATAGAATTTGAAATTTGTTTCTTATTTGGGCCACGAAAAATGAAAAACCTTAAAAATGACAAATTAGGTTTACTTAAAAATATCTTTAGCAGCCCGCTATATATTTTTCGTAGGAGATAGAAAATCCATCCCACTCTTCTAGAGAATCCTTGTAAATTGTCTCCCACTCACCGGTAATTAATGCGAACCGCAGAGCATACGAGAAGCAGAGCAGAAAAATCATGAAATCGGCAATTAATTTAATTAAATTAAGCAACTGTAACGCAATTTTTCACATATTAGCAATTTATTTGGTGATTATTAATAATTGTAACTTTTTTGTAATTTTGTTTTAAATTTTATTGCTTTGTAATAGTGATGCATTATAATAAATTATAAAAGTTCTATTATTCGACGTGCAGTATATAGGCACTTAGAGGTATACAAGCTTTCGTACTCGCTTCGTCGGTACATAAACTAAAATTGGAATAAATAAAAAAATAAAAAAATAATTAAATAAAAAAATAAGTAAAAAAATACATAACGTTTCACATTTTTTTAGATAAATTAAATGCAAATTAATTTATGAAAGAAGATTTCATTTATTTGAGGTGCGGCGCTAGGTACGTATATAGGCACTTAGAGTTATACAAGCTTTCGTAATCGCTTCGTCGGTACATAAACTAAAATTGGAATAAATAAATAAATAAAAAAATAAAAAAATAATTAAATAAAAAAATAAGTAAAAAAATACATAACGTTCCTCATTTTTTTAGATAAATTATATGCAAATTAATTTATGAAAGAAGATTTCATTTTCAGAATTTTTTTTTTTAGACAAAAAATTCATAGAATTTGAAGTTTGTTTCTTATTTGGGCCAACTTATGTGAAGACATTTCAGGATAACTTGCTGAATATACTGTATTTAATCTTTTGTCAGCATAATCTTTCTTATAATTATTGTAACTCACATATGCATTGACACTCTGTGTTCAACCCTGTTCGGGATTGACTTTTGCTGAAAAATACGAAACATTTAATTTTCTTGGTGAACGCCCAGTCCGGGAGAGACTTTTACTATTGAAGATTAACAGCATATTTTCGAAAAAATAGCAGCCAAATGGACAAATACTAGTGAGTCATAGATGTCACAAATAAATTCTAATTCCGATTCAGAAGCAAACACTTTAGATTGTCGTGATCGTTCAAGATCCCCAATAATCAGAATGGCTATCCCAGCATTTAAATTAGAATATTTGCAAATATTACCAGAATTTACAGGTAATCGAGCGTTATTAAGTGAATTCATTTCAACAAGTGAAACCTTAATAACTAAATTTTTAAATACTAATGATGCTAATGATTTTCAAAATATTTTATTATTAAAATCGATTAAAAATAAGATTAAAGGTGATGCTGCAAACAGTATTTCCTCTTATAATATAAGTACGTGGGCTGATTTAAAGAACGCACTTTTAGCCAGCTATTCGGATAAGAGAGATTTGCAAACCCTTACAATGGAGCTTTGTAACATGAGGCAAAACAATTCTAAACCTTTAGAATTTTTTACAAAAATTCATGATAACCTCAATCTTCAGATAAGTTACATTAAGATGAATAATGAAGTCTGTGAAAGAGACGTTTTAATTGCTTACTCACAAAAGTTAGCGTTACGCGTATTTTTAAAGTATTTAAATGGATCAATAGGTGATTATTTATCAACTAGAAATCCTGATTCTTTAAATTCTGCTTTACACATGCTAACTAACGATTTTAATATAAATGACAGATTTTCCCAAACGAGTCAAAATAAAATTAATAAACCACCTCAATTTAATAATAACAAACAACTTGCAATAGGTTACAAGCCACAATTTGCTCAAGCACAAAATTTTAATTCTTACAATCAAAGTAATCAGCAAAGACCTAATACAAGTAATAATAATAATTTTTCTCGACAACAACCAAATGTTTTTAAACCAAAACAGAATTTTACCCCCACAAATAAAACGACTCCTATGAGCGTAAATTCAAGAAATACAAATAACTATTTCAGAAATAATTCGAGACCACAAAATAAATTTGTTGTTGAAGAATTGTATAATTTGCAAGATCCTTTTATTTCAATACCAATAAAAAATTTCAATTTAAAATGTTTGTTAGATACAGGTTCTACTAAATCATTTATTAACCCCGAAAGTGCAAGTAAATATTTTTCAAGTTTTATAAAAAAAGATCCTTATGTAATTTCTACTGCACATGGTACAAGTCAAGAAAAATTCAGTTTGACTATACCTTGGCCAGATTTGTTTAAACCACAAAAAAATTTAAATTTAAAATTTCATTTATTCAATTTTCATAAATATTTTGATTGTTTACTAGGATTAGATAATTTACAATATTTACAAGCGGTGATCGATTTAACAAAAAATATTTTAATTCTGCCTAACACAAAAATTGAAATAAAACTTAAACATTTAGAAAGTCAAGTTAATAATATAACAATAAAACCAAGATCAATACAAGTTGCTAAAATAAAAATTAATAATGTAAAAGATGGCAATGCTATTCTGCCATATCAAAAATTTATTAATTTGGAAATTCCTGAAAGTTTAGTTAAGATAGAAAATAATTACGCTTATACTACACTTTTAAACCCCACAGAAAATAATATTCTGATGAATTTAGATAAATCCTTTAAAGTAATTCCAAATTCAGAATATGAAATAAAAGATGATTTTCAAAATTTAAACAATTTCGAAATTTCAAAAATTAAATTCGATTTAAATAAAATTCGAGTTGATCATTTAAATTCAGAAGAAAAATCAAAAATTGTAAAATTGTTAAAATCTTATTCTGACATTTTTCATTTTGATAATAAAAATTTAACTTTTACCAACTCAATAAAACATGACATTAAATTAAAAAATGAGAGTCCCATTTACACGAAAACTTACAGATACCCTTATATTCATAAGGAAGAAGTTAAAAAACAAATTAACAGCATGTTAGAACAAGGAATAATAAGACCTTCACAGTCACCATGGTCTTCGCCCATTTGGGTAGTCCCAAAAAAACTAGATGCGTCTGGTAAAAGAAAATGGAGAATAGTGGTAGATTACAGAAAACTGAATGAAGTCACTATTGATGATAGATATCCATTACCTAATATCAATGATATTCTAGATAAGTTAGGTAGAAGCCAATATTTTACAACCCTTGACCTGGCTTCGGGTTTCCATCAAATAGAAGTCAATGAAAGCGATATCGAAAAAACTGCATTTTCAGTTGAAAATGGGCATTATGAATTTGTACGTATGCCCATGGGATTAAAAAACGCCCCAGAGACTTTTCAAAGGGTCATGGACAACGTTTTACGCGGAATTCAAAACGAGATGTGTATTGTCTATTTAGATGATATTATCATTTACTCGTCATCCCTTCAGGAGCATATTGAAAACCTTAAATCTGTGTTTGAAAGACTAAGAAAGTTCAATTTTAAAATTCAACTTGACAAAAGTGAATTTCTTAGGAAAGAAGTAAATTACCTTGGTCATGTCATTACAACCGACGGGATTAAACCTAACCCAGACAAAATACGAGATGTTATGGAATATCCTATTCCTAAAACGACTAAACAACTCAAAGGTTTTCTTGGATTATTATGTTATTATAGAAAATTTATACAAGATTTTGCAAAAATTACTAAACCTTTAACCAATTGTTTAAAGAAAGAAAACGAAATTAATATTAAAGATCAAAATTATATTAATTGTTTCAATTTTTGTAAAGACTTGTTAGTAAATGAACCAATTTTAAAATACCCTAATTTCGAAGAAGCATTTGTATTAACAACTGATGCAAGCGATTATGCAATAGGTTCAGTATTATCCCAAGGACCAATCAGATCAGATTTACCAATATCATATGCATCCAGAACACTAAATGAACATGAAATAAATTATAGCACAATTGAAAAAGAATTGTTAGCTATCGTATGGAGTACAAAGTACTTTAGACCTTATCTATACGGAAGAAAATTTAAAATAATCACTGATCACAAACCTTTAGAATGGTTGTTTTCCTTTAAGGAGCCAAATTCTAAGTTGGTCAGATGGAGATTAAAATTAGAAGAATTCGATTTTGAAATTTGCTATAAAAAAGGTAAACTCAATAGCAATGCAGATGCATTGTCCAGAATTCCAAATTTAGATGTCACCCAAGCTGAAAATAAAGAAATTCCATTTTTTGAATACATGCAAACATTTAATAAAATATTTGATGATGTTAAAGAAAGTGAAAATGAGTCGATGATTGCAGAACCCGATAATGATCAATTAAGTGATAATGATACCATACATAGAAATTTCGAAAACCCTATATGTGGTATACCCCTTTCAGAAGATCCTTTAAACATGGGATTAAATCAAATTCATTTTGTATCGGTAAAATCAAACCCAGTCGGACCCTCAGTTCTAAAATTGTTTGATAATAAAAAATCATATAAACAACGTTATATCGTACAAATTTCTGAAAATGATTATGAAAACGATTTCATAAATTTCTTTAAAGAATATACAACTCCTAATGTTACTTATTCATGTTATTTTGAAAACGATGTAATTTATGATTTATTACTACCAGTAATAAGAGAATATTTCCAAAATAATCTGAAATTAAAGAGATGTTTTAAAATTTTAAAAGACATTGAAGACGCAGATGATCAACGTCAACTTATTCAAAATTATCATGAAGGTAAAAGTAATCACAGAGGAATAAATGAAACTTTAGCACGATTGTCCAATAAAAATTATTGGCCTAATATGCAAAAAAGTATTCAAAACTACATTAATAATTGCGAAATATGTAAAGTTGTAAAGTATGACCGAAAACCTCTAAAGCTTAAATTTAATTTAACCCCAACACCCAATAAACCATTTGAAACAATTCATATCGATATTTTAAAATATGAACATTTTAAATTTTTAACGATAATTGATGCGTTTAGTAAATATGGACAAGCATATTTAATTGATACCTTACAAGCTTTAGAAATCACAGAAAAATTATTACATTACATTTCACATCATTCTCTACCAAGAACAATTGTTGCTGATAATGGTTCAGAATTTGATAATGGTCTTGTAAAAGAATTTTTAAATCTTCATAAAATCGAAGTACATTTTTGTAGTCCCCATCATCCGCAGAGTAATGGACTTATTGAAAGATTCCATTCCACATTTTAAGATCATTTAAGGTTAATGAATAACAGACCAGAGTTTAAAAATGATACGATAAAAATCAAAGCACTTTTATCAAATATTGCTTCTAATAATTCAATCCATTCCACTACGAAAATGACACCTTTTGAAATATTAAATTTCGACATGCAAGAATCAACAAACATTAATTTAGAAATGCAAATTGTAAATAATTTTGTACAAAATCATAAAGATAAAATTCAAACATTACATAAAATTATTAATGAACGACTTCTTGAAAACAAAACAAAAACAATTGAAAAACTTAATGATTCTCGTGAGGACATACCTCAATTTCCCAATGAAGTTTTTGTTAAAAGTAATTTTAGATCAAAGCAAAGAAATAAATATAAAAAAGAAGAGATATTAGACATTAACCCTGAAAGAAAAACGGTTAAACCAAAATTAAGGAAAAATAAAACGGGAAGAAAATTTTCAAAACTTCACATGGATAATATTAAACGTCCAACTAAAAAAGAAAATTCTCCTATTCCAGGTACTTCCTCGTCCATTGGACAATAATCAATGTATTGAGCGCTGAAAGAAACATTACCAAGAATCTCGGTATTCTACCAATTAATTTAGGACCAGCGAAAATTCAAAACTCAACGCATAATTTTATACATTACTTTGATGTGACAAATCTTCTTGATGAATACTCAAAAGTTAAAATTCATTACAAAGAAATAATAAATATTACGAAAATTGATTCGACTCGAAAAAATGAATTAAATAATTACTTTAAAATCATAAATTATAACATCAATTTAATTGATGAAAAGATAAAATTATTTCCAAAAACAAACAGGACAAAAAGAGGATTAATTAATATTCTTGGCACAGTAATTAAAACAATTACAGGAAACATGGATTATGAAGATAGTGAGCGCATTAAAAATGTTATTAAGTCTATTAATAATAATCAAAATAACATTATTTATCAAATCAATAACCAATATTCAATTAATAATGAATTAAATACTAAATTTAATCAAACTTTAAAAAACATTATACATAATGAGCAGTCTGTCTTCTTCAGAATTGCATTTTTAGAAGATTCCATCAAAACATTTGAGAATCAATTTGATAATTTGTTTGTAAAAGATGTTTTAAATCAGGTCATTCACTTATTAAACGTAATTTTAGTAATTACACAAGACATTGAAAATTCATTAACATTTTGTCAATTAAACATCATTCATCCAACAATAATTACAAATGAGGAATTATCGCGAGAATTAAAAAATATTAAACATCGTTACAAGAATCAACTTCCATTCCCATTGGATGAAGAAAACATTCAAAATTACAAAAGTTTAATACATTCAAATTGTATTATAAATAAAAATGAAATAATTTATTTTCTAAATTTACCTCTGTTCAATGAAATAAATTATGAGTTATTTTACCTCATTCCTATTCCAAATGAACGATTTCAGGCAATAATGCCAAATGCAATGAAAGTATGTAAACATCTCATGCAAATCTGAAATTTTGAAATCAAATAAATTTGGCAAATGCTTGTTTACTCAAATTGAAATGGAACATTCATTGGAATATATCCCAGAAATTAACCAATACTTGGGAATATTTTGGACACCAGCTACAATGGAAATCAATTGTGAGGAAAGTCGAACGAAGAAAGGAATCAAAGGAATATTTTTATTCGAAGAAAATAAACATTGTGAAACACTGGTAAATAATCAATTGTTAATCTTTAATGCATTCACCAGAAGACTGCACCCAAATTAAACTTATATAATCTAATTCAGTTATAATCTGGGGTTACGGCCACTGTTCGTCGGCTGCTTTGGCTTGGGGTCCTATAAATTAATGTCGGGCGCCACTTGATTTAAAAAAAAAATGTTCTTGTGTTGACTTTTAATAAACCAAGAAAGTTAAAAGTTTTAAAAGTGAAATGTAACAAGTTTGATTTGACAGATTGCAGGCATTTGGAAATAGGAATAAGATTTCATAGAATTATTTATGATTACCACCAATTAGAGTTTATTTAGTATTCCCAGATAATATTTACATTTAATTATATTGGCTAATCCTAACAGGTAGGATTTGAAAAAATGAAAGATTTTGTTGTAGAAGTATTTACAAGGTTATTTCCCCGACAGGGAAACGGTAATAAAATAATGAATTGGCCAAAAATGACCAATATATGCATAAAAATGATAATTATCTACAAAAGTTAGGGCAATCACCGAATCACTGGTACCAGAAATACGTGTAACAGTATACAAATGAATTATAATCAAAAATTGTACGACGTCCTTAAGGTTTGAACCAAAGTATTGAAAATAAAATCTAGGTTTATCGTTCTCATATATTAAAATTTAAATTGACTTAATGTTCAAGACTCCAATGAGACCATTGGTCACTAACGATTGAAAGTTTTTAATAATGTAAATTATTTTATCAAAATTATAAGAGTCTGAAATTAATTTCTTTATGTAAGCAAAGTGCGCTAAAATTTTAAAACGCTTATCTGTTGTATCCAACGATGACAATGGAACCAGCTGGGTGTATTGAGAGTGACGTTGATCAAGGCCAGAAAGTAAACGAACATGGCTCGCACTAAAGTTGTTGATGCGCTGAGCTCCCCAATAATTCCAGAAAATTTGCACTCTTCTAATTTCCTATTATAATACCGCTCCACCATTCACAGAATATTAACGGGAATTAACACCATCAAGAAAAACCCTAAGAAAAACTATTTTCAAACTACTCAACCAATTGGACGCAAAACTTACCTCAAAATTTGAGGGCTCTTCCAAAAATTAAATACACAGCGTGAAGGCACAAGAAATCAAGCCATTGAAGAAAAGAAAAATCACAATGTAAATCCTAAAACGAACATGTGGTTAAATCGACGCCATTACGTGAAAAGATAAATTAACTTACGAAATCGCCAAATAGGTACACCGAACGGAGGAGATGAAAGATGATTCACAAATTGCAAATAAATCCTGAGAAACAGGTAGCGATCACCAAAAATCGTGAATTGAACAAGCAAAATAAGTCACTAAATATAAAGAACTATAAATCCGATCAAGGTTCTTAACTCATTCACACTCGCTCGATCAAATCAAATCCCCGTCCTCACGTTTTCAAAAAATCTTTTCTACTCCCCTCTCCTTGAAACAATTCAACAAATTTAACATCAAATCATACTCAATGCACCATCTTTAGTCAAAAAGCAAAATTGAATAGCAAATCCAAAATTGTAGCTAAAGATACCATTTCAACTGCTACAAGACAACCAATCTTATTGGAAGATTTATCGTTTGAAACTCACACCATGTCTACTCATCAGTTACCAAAATGGAAATTGCGAAACCTGGAAATGACGAAATTATCACGAAATATCTAGCCAATAGAAATCGAAAATTCAATGGAAATCGACCATTGGCATATTTCTGGAACCTTTCTACTTTACGCCATCGTAATCATCGCTGGAGGGTTCCTAGTATACCGAAGATACTTCAGGAAATCATCACCAGCAATGGGCAACCCAACTGAGGACATCCCCATATCAAGGGTGAACGAGATAAAATTCTGAAGAACCTTCACCGGAGTTTCAGGACTTCGAGGGGAGGACTTATGTGAAGACAATTCAGGATTACTTGCTGAATATACTGTATTTAATCTTTTGTCAGCATAATCTTTCTTACAATTATTGTAACTCACAAATGCATTGACACTCTATGTTCAACTCCAGTACGAGTAACATTTAATTAATTAAAATAAATCTTTTTTAAAAAGCTGTTCGTTTATTTCGTAAATATAAGTGCCACGAAAAATGAAAAACCTTAAAAATGGCAAATTATGGTTTACTTAAAAATATCTTTAGCAGCCCGCTATATATTTTTCGTAGGAGATAGAAAATCCATCCCACTCTTCTAGAGAATCCTTGTAAATTGTCTCCCACTCACCGGTAATTAATGCGAACCGCAGAGCATACGAGAAAAGCAGAGCAGAAAAATCATGAAATCGGCAATTAATTTAATTAAATTAGGCAGCTGTAACGCAATTTTTCACATATTAGTAATTTATTTGGTGATTATTAATATTTGTAACTTTTTTGTAATTTTGTTTTAAATTTTATTGCTTTGTAATAGTGATGAATTAAAATAAATTATAAAAGTTCTATTATTCGAGGTGCGGCGCTATGTTCGTATATAGGCACTTAGAGTTATACAAGCTTTTGGACTCTCTTCGTCGGTACATAAACTTAAATTGGAATAAATAAATAAATAAAAAAATAATTAAATAAAAAAATAAGTAAAAAAATACATAACGTTTCACATTTTTTTAGATAAATTATATGCAAAATAATTTATGAAAGAAGATTTCATTTTTAAAATTTTTTTTTTAGACAAAAAATTTATAGAATTTAAAGTTTCTTTCTTATTTGGGCCACGAAAAATGATAAACCTTAAAAATGGAAAATTATGGTTTACTCAAAAATATCTTTAGCAGTTCGCGATATATTTTCCGTAGGAGATAGAAAATCCATCCCACTCTTCTAGAGCTTCCTCGTAAATTATCTCCCACTCACAGGTAATTAATGCGAACCGCAGAGCATACGAGAAGCAGAGCAGAAAAATCATGAATCGGCAATTAATTTAATTAATTTAAGCAACTGTAACGCAATTTTTCATTTATTAGTAATTTATTTGGTGATTATTAATATTTGTTACTTTTTTGTAATTTTGTTTTAAATTTTATTGCTTTGTAATAGTGATGAATTAAAATAAATTATAAAAGTTCTATTATTCGAGGTGCGGCGCTAGGTACGTATATAGGCACTTAGAGTTATACAAGCTTTAGTACTCGCTTCGTCGGTACATAAACTAAAATTGGAATAAATAAATAAATAAAAAAATAAGTAATAAAATACATAACGTTTCACATTTTTTTAGATAAATTATATGCAAATTAATTTATGAAAGAAGATTTCATTTTTAGAATTTTTTTTTTTAGACAAAAAATTCATAGAATTTGAAGTTTGTTTCTTATTTGGGCCACGAAAAATGAAAAACCTTAAAAATGGCAAATTATGGTTTACTTAAAAATATCTTTAGCCGCCCGCTATATATTTTTCGTAGGAAATAAAAAATCCATCCCACTCTTCTAGAGAATCCTTGTAAATTGTCTCCCACTCACCGGTAATTAATGCGAACCGCAAAGCATACGAAAAGCAGAGCAGGAAAATCATGAAATCGGCAATTAATTTAATTAAATTAAGCAACTGTAACGCAATTTTTCATTTATTAGTCATTTATTTGGTGATTATTAATATTTGTAACTTTATTTTAATTTTGTTTTAAATTTTATTGCTTTGTAATAGTGATGAATTAAAATAAATTATAAAAGTTCTATTATTCGAGGTGCGGCGCTAGGTACGTATATAGGCACTTAGAGTTATACAAGGTTTCGTACTCGCTTCGTCGGTACATAAACTAAAATTGGAATAAATAAAAAAATAATTAAATAAAAAAATAAGTAAAAAAATACATAACGTTCCACATTTTTTTAGATATATTATATGCTAATTAATTTATGAAAGAAGATTTCATTTTTAGAATTTTTTTTTAGACAAAAAAATTCATAGAATTTGAAGTTTGTTTCTTATTTGGGCCACGAAAAATGAAAAACCTTAAAAATGGCAAATTATGGTTTACTTAAAAATATCTTTAGCCGCCCGCTATATATTTTTCGTAGGAAATAAAAAATCCATCCCACTCTTCTAGAGAATCCTTGTAAATTGTCTCCCACTTACCGGTAATTAATGCGAACCGCAGAGCATATGAGAAGCAGAGCAGAAAAATCATGAAATCGGCAATTAATTTAAGTAAATTAAGCAACTGTAACTCAATTTTTCATTTATTAGTAATTTATTTGGTGATTATTATTATTTGTAACTTTTTTGGAATTTTGTTTTAAATTTTATTGCTTTGTAATAGTGATGAATTAAAATAAATTATAAAAGTTCTATTATTCGAGGTGCGGCGCTAGGTAAGTATATAGGCACTTAGTGTTATACAAGCTTCCGTACTCGCTTCGTCGGTACATAAACTAAAATTGGAATAAATAAATAAATAAAAAAATAAGTAATAAAATACATAACGTTTCACATTTTTTTAGATAAATTATATGCAAATTAATTTATGAAAGAAGATTTCATTTTTAGAATTTTTTTTTTTAGACAAAAAATTCATAGAATTTGAAGTTTGTTTCTTATTTGGGCCACGAAAAATGAAAAACCTTAAAAATGGCAAATTATGGTTTACTTAAAAATATCTTTAGCAGCCCGCTATATATTTTTCGTAGGAGATAGAAAATCCATCCCGCTCTTCTAGAGAATCCTTCTAAATTGTCCCCCACTCACCGGTAATTAATGCGAACCGCAGAGCATACGAGAAGCAGAGCAGAAAAATCATGAAATCGGCAATTAAGTTAATTAAATTAAGCAACTGTAACGCAATTTTTCATTTATTAGTAATTTATTTGGTGATTATTAATATTTGTAACTTTTTTGTAATTTTGTTTTAAATTTTATTGCTTTGTAATAGTGATGAATTAAAATAAATTATAAAAGTTCTATTAATCGAGGTGCGGCGCTAGGTACGTATATAGGCACTTAGAGTTATACAAGCTTTCGTACTCGCTTCGTCGGTTCATAAACTAAAATAGGAATAAATAACTAAATAAAAAACTTAAAAAATAATTAAATAAAAAAATATGTAAAAAAATACATAACGTTCAACATTTTTTTAGATAAATTATATGCAAATTAATTTATGAAAGAAGATTTCATTTTTAGAATTTTTTTTTTTACACAAAAAGTTCATAGAATTTGAAGTTTGTTTCTTATTTGGGCCACGAAAAATGAAAAACCTTAAAAATGGCAAATTATGGTTTACTTAAAAACATCTTTAGCAGCCCGCTATATATTTTTCGTAGGAGATAGAAAATCCATCCCACTCTTCTAGAGAATCCTTGTAAATTGTCTCCCACTCACCGGTAATTAATGCGAACCGCAGAGCATACGAGAAGCATAGCAGAAAAATCATGAAATCGGCAATTAATTTAATTAAATTAGGCAACTGTTACGCAATTTTTCACATATTAGTAATTTATTTGGTGATTATTAATATTCGTAACTTTTTTGTAATTTTGTTTTAAATTTTATTGCTTATTGCTTTGTAATAGTGATGAATTAAAATAAATTTTAAAAGTTCTATTATTCGAGGTGCGACGCTAGGTACGTATATAGGCACTTAGTGTTATACAAGCTTTCGTACTCGCTTCGTCGGTACATAAACTAAAATTGGAATAAATAAAAAAATTAAAAAATAATTAAATAAAAAGATAATTAAAAAAATACATAACGTTCCACATTTTTTTAGATAAATTATATGCAAATTAATTTATGAAAGAAGATTTCATGTTTAGAATTTTTTTTTTAGACAAAACATTCATAGAATTTGAAGTTTGTTTCTTGTTTGGGCCAAGAAAAATGAAAAACCCTAAAAATGGCAATTTATGGTTTACTTAAAAATATCTTTAGCAGCTCGCTATATATTTTTCGTAGGAGATAGAAAATCCATCCCACTCTTCTAGAGAATTCTTGTAAATTGTCTCCCACTCACCGGTAATTAATGCGAACCGCAGAGCATACGAGAAGCAGAGCAGAAAAATCATGAAATCGGCAATTAATTTAATTAAATTAGGCAACTGTTACGCAATTTTTCACATATTAGTAATTTATTTGGTGATTATTAATATTCGTAACTTTTTTGTAATTTTGTTTTAAATTTTATTCTTTGTAATAGTGATGAATTAAAATAAATTATAAAAGTTCTATTATTTGAGATGCGGCGCTAGGTACGTATATAGGTACTTAGAGTTATACAAGCTTTCGTACTCGCTTCGTCGGTACATAAACTAAAATCGGAATGAATAAATAAATAAAAAAATAAGTAAAAAAATACATAACGTTCCACATTTTTTTACATAAATTATATGCAAATTAATTTATGAAAGAAGATTTCATTTTTAGAATTTTTTTTTTAGACAAAAAATTCATAGAATTTGAAGTTTGTTTCTTATTTGGGCCACGAAAAATGAAAAAACTTAAAAATGGCAAATTATGGTTTACTTAAAAATATCTTTAGCAGCCCGCTATATATTTTTCGTAGGAGATAGAAAATCCATCCCACTCTTCTAGAGAATCCTTGTAAATTGTCTCCCACTCACCGGTAATTAATGCGAACCGCAGAGCATACGAGAAGCAGAGCAGAAAAATCACGAAATCGGCAATTAATTTAATAAAATTAAGCAACTGTAACGGAATATTTAATTTATTAGTAATTTATTTAGTGATTATTAATATTTGTACCTTTTTTGTAATTTTGTTTTAAATTTTATTGCTTTGTAATAGTGATGAATTAAAATAAATTATAAAAGTTCTATTATTTGAGGTGCGGCGCTAGGTACGTATATAGGCACTTAGAGTTATACAAGCTTTCGTACTCGCTTCGTCGGTACATAAACTAAAATTGGAATAAATAAATAAATAAAAAAATAATTAAATAAAAAAATAAGTAAAAAAATACATAAATTTCCACACTTTTTTAGATAAATTATATGCAAATTAATTTATGAAAGAAGATTTCATTTTTAGAATTTTTTTTTTTAGACAAAAAATTCATAGAATTTGAAGCCACGAAAAATGAAAAACCTTAAAAATGGCAATTATGGTTTACTTAAAAATATCTTTAGCAGCTCGCGATATATTTTCGGTAGGAGATAGAAAATCCATCCCACTCTTCTAGAGCTTCCTCTTAAATTATCTCCCACTCACAGGTTATTAATGCGAACCGCAGAGCATACGAGAAGCAGAGCAGAAAAATCATGAAATCGGCAATTAATTTAATAAAATTAAGCAACTGTAACGGAATATTTCATTTATTAGTAATTTATTTGGTGATTATTAATGTCGAAAGTTATCGTCCTCTTAATCGAATGTTAATGTGTTTATTGGCTATTAGGACCAAAAATTATGCACGGTTTTTTTGTTAAAACATTTATTTTTCTGCAAAGTTTCGACTCTGGTTTGAGTCTTTATCAAGCTGTAAAAAGAACCTATTGTAATTACAAGTTATGTTATCATTGTATTTTTTGTACCTTCAAAATTATTATTAACTTAGCCAAACCGCATGTCTGCTTAACCCTACTTTGACCACTCTGTGCATGGAGCTGACAACCACCTGTATTTTGGACCGACTCCCACTCCTGCCACCCTAACTGTTTTAAATCGTTGTTCATATATTTAATATTTCCGTTAATGTCGTTAATTTTGTGTATTTAATGGTTTTCGTACTTAATATTTTTTTAAACGTCGATCTGCACTTCTTGACAAGAAACAGGCTAATCATGCTTTATGACAGTTGACATTTGTGTTGCCAACTTCATGTACTGAGTGTTTACATTTTTCTATTACAACTAGCTCCATCTGATATCCTTTTCGTTAGTTTATTATTATTTGACATCTATTTTACTTACATATTACATTTCGAATTTTAGATTTTATACATTTTACAGTACATCTTACATTTACATACGTATTTACATTTTCTTTTAATTAATTATAGAATGATAAATTTTACTTAGATTTTTTATGTCTGTTTTTAGATTCATATTTTCCTTATTTTTTTGAATATGTAACATTTCACTAATTTTTCTCTTATTGTAATTTACTTCTGTGTCTAATATTTGAGCTTTTTCAAAATTAATTACGTGTTTATTTTCTATGGCATGTATTGCTAACCCTGTTGTGTTATTTTTTATGTCTTTTTTGCAGTCGTATTTATGTTGATTAATTCTCTTTTGCAATAGTTGTTTCGTCTGTCCTATGTATACTTTATCACAGTTCACGCAAGGTATTCTATACACTACATTAGACCTATTTCCAATGTTTTCTTTATCTTTCATCTTTGTATATAATGTATCAATTTTTTTATTGGTGTTATAAAACGCTAATTTTATGTTAAATGGTTTAAATAACGTGCTCAATTTCTTGGAGGTGCTTTCTTCGTATGGACATTTGAAATATTTTATTGGGTTCTCTTCATTATTTATGTCGGTGTTCATTTTATTTTCCTTTCTATTTTCATATCTGCTGTTTAAACTTTTTTTGATCAGTCCATTGATAAAGCTCACTGGATAGTTATTTGCGTTTAATAGTGTTTTAATTTTGCTAATATTTTCTTTGTGAAATTCTGGGTCACTAAGCGAGAGGGCTCTATGTAACATTCCCATTATCATTGATTTTTTGTGTGTTAATGAGTGATGAGACAGATAATTCAGCATGATGTTGGATGCTGAGGGTTTCCGATACCAATTTGTAATGATTCTATTTTTATCTCTTATTAGATACATATCAAGGAAGGGTATTTTCCCCTCCACTTCCAACTCCATGGTGAACTGTATTTTCCCATTGAACTTATTAAATTCTTCCAATATGTAATCTGCTTTGTTTTTTGGTATTAGTAAGATCATATCGTCTACATAATATCTCACCAATAGTACCTCTATGTTCAACTTATTCACAACTTCATAAACTAATATGTTCATTATTAAATTAGCTAATACTGGGCTCATCGGGTTACCCATTGGGCTCCCTTCTATTTGTTTGTAAAATTTATCTCTAAATGTTAAATAACTTGATTCAAAGTAATAGTTAATTAATTCCAAAAATTGTTTCTTGTCTATGTCTGTGTATGCAGATATTATTTTCCAACTTTTGGTGATGATGTTGATTACTAGTTGTTGTGGAATGTTTGTGAACAAAGAGATCACATCCAGTGATATATGCATATGATCATTTGGTACTACTATATTGGATATTTCTTCTATTAATTGAAAGGAGTTTTTTAATGAATATGTGAAAGTTGTTGTAATATTTGACAGAATACTGCACATGAACTGAGACAAATTAAAGGATGGTGAATCTATACAACTTACTACTGGCCTAAATGTGACTGTGTTTTGTTTGTGTGTCTTCCTGAGACCATACAATTTGGGGCTTACTGCATTATGCCTAATAAGTTTTTTATAATCATATTGACTAATGTAACCTGAATTTAATAAATCCCTAATTATCTTATTTGCTTTATTCTGTAAGGCTGTAGTTGGCTCCTTGTTTAATATTGTATATACATTTGTGTCTTCTACTAATTGTGTCAAAGACGCTTCATACTCTGTTTTATACATTATTACAACACTGTTCCCCTTGTCAGATTTCATTACACATAAATCTTCATTATTTTTTAGGAAATCTTTACTGGTTCTATAGAAATTATAATTTTTGTTAACAATTTCTTTTCTTTTATCATTTAATTTCAATCTATTTACATTCTTATATTTATTTTTGAAGTTTGTAAGTACGTTTGTTACTTTAGCTCTTAGATCATCCTTAACCTCTTCAAGTTCGGTTACACTGTTAATACAAAATTCTGTATCTTTGATGGTCTCATGCACAAACGTATCAACATCTTTGTTATTGAACGGTAGACTGAATTTATTTCCTAAAGATATTGTGTTTAGTACCTCTGTTGGTAATATTTTATGGGTGTAATTATGTATTGCTTCCTTATGGAACAAAATCGGTGTTGATTGTTTGTGTCTGAGTACATCAAATTTCTTTATGTTTCTATTTTTGACTTTATTGAACTCTTCGGTGTACGCAATTTCTAATTTTCTATTAAATTCTAACATTATTCTTAAATCTACCTTCTGTTCTAATTTACATTTGATGTCTTTAATTTCTTTCCTAATTTTACTAAGTGTGAAAATTGTTATTTTAATCTCTAGGTTAAGTATTCTGGATTTAAATGTGTCCAAAATCTTGTTAGTTTCTGTAATAAATGGGTGATCCTCTAGTTGTAACGTTTGTACGCACCTAATGCTGTTTGTGATGTGACTGGGTATGATTCCTTCCGATCTACATCGGATCAAAAAGTTTCTTCTGTTCGTTTGGTTGGCTACCTTCTTGTTGTTGTTACTCAGTGATTTCATTAGTGTTGTTACTTCAGTTCCATACTCTCAGTTAATGTCTTGAAAGAAGCCCATCGTAAAATGTCGAAAGTTATCGTCCTCTTAATCGAATGTTAATGTGTTTATTGGCTATTAGGACCAAAAATTATGCACGGTTTTTTTGTTAAAACATTTATTTTTCTGCAACGTTTCGACTCTGGTTTGAGTCTTTATCAAGCTGTAAAAAGAACCTATTGTAATTACACGTTATGTTATCATTGTATTTTTTGTACCTTCAAAATTATTATTAACTTAGCCAAACCGCATGTCTGCTTAACCCTACTTTGACCACTCTGTGCATGGAGCTGACAACCACCTGTATTTAACGTAATTAATTTTGAAAAAGCTCAAATATTAGACACAGAAGTAAATTACAATAAGAGAATAATTAGTGAAATGTTACATATTCAAAAGAATAAGGAAAATATGAATCTACAAACAGACATAAAAAATCTAAGTAAAATTTATCATTCTATAATTAATTAAAAGAAAATGTAAATACGTATGTAAATGTAAGATGTACTGTAAAATGTATAAAATCAAAAATTCGAAATGTAATATGTAAGTAAAATAGATGTCAAATAATAATAAACTAACGAAAATGATATCAGATGGAGCTAGTTGTAATAGAAAAATGTAAACACTCAGTACATGAAGTTGGGAACACAAATGTCAACTGTCATAAAGCATGATTAGCCTGTTTCTTGTCAAGAAGTGCAGATCGACGTTTAAAAAAATATTAAGTACGAAAACCATTAAATACACAAAATTAACGACATTAACGGAAATATTAAAAATATGAACAACGATTTAAAACAGTTAGGGTGGCAGGAGTGGGAGTCGGTCCAAAATACAGGTGGTTGTCAGCTCCATGCACAGAGTGGTCAAAGTAGGGTTAAGCTGACATGCGGTTTGGCTAAGTTAATAATAATTTTGAAGGTACAAAAAATACAATGATAACATAACGTGTAATTACAATAGGTTCTTTTTACAGCTTGATAAAGTCTCAAACCAGAGTCGAAACGTTGCAGAAAAATAAATGTTTTAACAAAAAAACCGTGCATAATTTTTGGTCCTAATAGCCAATAAACACATTAACATGTGATTATTAATATTTGTAACTTTTTTGTAATTTTGTTTTAAATTTTATTGCTTTGTAATAGTGATGAATTAAAATAAATTATAAAAGTTCTATTATTCGAGGTGCGGCGCTAGATACGTATATAGGCACTTAGAGTTATACAAGCTTTCGTACTCGCTTCGTCGGTACATAAACTAAAATTGGAATAAATAAATAAATAAAAAAATAATTAAATAAAAAAATAAGTAAAAAAATACATAACGTTCCACATTTTTTTAGATAAATTATATGCAAATTAATTTATGAAAGAAGATTTCATTTTTAGAATTTTTTTTTTAGACAAAAAATTCATAGAATTTGAAGTTTGTTTCTTATTTGGGCCACGAAAAATGAAAAACTTTAAAAATGGCAAATTATGGTTTACTTAAAAATATCTTTTGCAGCCCGCTATATATTTTTCGTAGGAGATAGAAAATCCATCCGACTCTTCTAGAGAATCCTTGTAAATTGTCTCCCACTCACCGGTTATTAATGCGAACCGCAGAGCATACGAGAAGCAGAGCAGAAAAATCATGAAATCGGCAATTAATTTAATTAAATTAAGCAACTATAACGCAATTTTTCATTTATTAGTAATTTATTTGGTGATTATTATAATTTGTTACTTTTTTGGAATTTTGTTTTAAATTTGATTGCTTTGTAATAGTGATGAATTAAAATAAATTATAAAAGTTCTATTATTCGAGGTGCGGCGCTAGGTACGTATATAGGCACTTAGAGTTATACAAGCTTTCGTACTCACTTCGTCGGTACATAAACTAAAATAGGAATAAATAACTAAATAAAAAATTTAAAAAATAATTAAATAAAAAAATATGTAAAAAAATACATAACGTTCCACATTTTTTAGATAAATTATATGCAAATTAATTTATGAAAGAAGATTTCATTTTTAGAATTTTTTTTTCTAGACAAAAAATTCATAGAATTTGAAGTTTGTTTCTTATTTGGGCCACGAAAAATGAAAAACCTTAAAAATGGCAAATTATGGTTTACTTAAAAATATCTTTAGCAGCCCGCTATATATTTTGCGTAGGAGATAGAAAATCCATCCCACTCTTCTAGAGAATCCTTGTAAATTGTCTCCCACTCACCGGTAATTAATGCGAAGCGCAGAGCATACGAGAAGCAGAGCAGAAAAATCATAAAATCGGCAATTAATTTAATTAAATTAAGCAACTGTAACGCAATTTTTCATTTATTAGTAATTTACTTGGTGATTATTAATATTTGTAACTTTTTTGTAATTTTGTTTTAAATTTTATTGCTTTGTAATAGTGATGAATTAAAATAAATTATAAAAGTTCTATTATTCGAGGTGCGGCGCTAGGTACGTATATAGGCACTTAGAGTTATACAAGATTTCGTACTTGCTTCGTCGGTACATAAACTAAAATTGGAATAAATATATAAATAAAAAAATGAAAAAATAATTAAATAAAAAAATAAGTAAAAAAATACATAACGTTCCACATTTTTTTAGATAAAATATATGCAAATTAATTTATGAAAGAAGATTTCATTTTTAGAATTTTTTTTTAAGACAAAAAATTCATAGAATTTGAAGTTTGTTTCTTATTTGGGCCACGAAAAATGAAAAACCTTAAAAATGGCAAATTATGGTTTAATTAAAAATATCTTTAGCAGCCCGCTATATATTTTTCGTAGGAGATAGAAAATCCATCCCACTCTTCTAGAGAATCCTTGTAAATTGTCTCCCACTCACCGGTAATTAATGCGAACCGCAGAGCATACGAGAAGCAGAGCAGAAAAATCAAGAAATTGGCAATTAATTTAATTAAATTAAGCAACTGTAACGCAATTTTTCATTTATTAGTAATTTATTTGGTGATTATTAATATTTGTAACTTTTTTGTAATTTTGTTTTAAATTTTATTGCTTTGTTATAGTGATGAATTAAAATAAATTATAAAAGTTCTATTATTCGAGGAGCGGCGCTAGGTACGTATATAGGCACTTAGAGTTATACAAGTTTTCGTACTCGCTTCGCCGGTACATAAACTATAATTGGAATAAATAAATAAATAAAAAAATAATTAAATAAAAAAATACATAACGTTCCACATTTTTTTAGATAAATTAAAAATATCTTTAGCAGCCCGCTATACATTTTTCGTAGGAGATAGAAAATCCATCCCACTCTTCTAGAGAATCCTTGTAAATTGTCTCCCACTCACCAGTTATTAATGCGAACCGCAGAGCATACGAGAAGCAGAGCAGAACAAACATGAAATCGGCAATTAATTTAATTAAATTAAGCAACTGTAACGCAATTTTTCATTTATTAGTAATTTATTTGGTGATTATTAATATTTGTTACTTTTTTGGAATTTTGTTCTAAATTTGATTGCTTTGTAATAGTGATGAATTAAAATAAATTATAAAGGTTCTATTATTCGAGGTGCTGCGCTAGGTACGTATATAGGAACTTAGAGTTATACAAGCTTTCGTGCTCGCTTCGTCGGTACATAAACTAAAATTGGAATTAATAACTAAATAAAAAAATAAAAAAATAATTAAATAAAAAAATAAGTAAAAAAATACCTAACGTTCCACATTTTTTTAGATAAATTATATGCAAATTAATTTATGAAAGAAGATTTCAGTTTTAGAATTTTTTTTTCTAGACAAAAAACTCATACAATTTGAAGTTTGATTCTTATTTGGGCCACGAAAAATGAAAAACCTTAAAAATGGCAAATTATGGTTTACTTAAAAATATCTTTAGCAGCCCGCTATATATTTTTCGTAGGAGATAGAAAATCCATCCCACTCTTCTAGAGAATCCTTGTAAATTGTCTCCCACTCACCGGTATTAATGCGAACCGCTGAGCATACGAGAAGCAGAGCAGAAAAATCATTAAATCGGCAATTAAGTTAATTAAATTAAGCAACTGTAACGCAATTTTTCATTTATTAGTAATTTACTTGGTGATTATTAATATTTGTAACTTTTTTGTAATTTTGTTTTAAATTTTATTGCTTTGTAATAGTGATGAATTAAAATAAATTATAAAAATTCTATTATTCGAGGTGCGGCGCTAGTTACGTATATAGGCACTTAGAGTTATACAAGGTTTCGTACTCGCTTCGTCGGTACAAAAACTAAAATTGGAATAAATAAATAAATAAATAAATAAAAAAATAAAAAAATAATTAAATAAAAAAGTAAGTAAAAAATACCTAACGTTCCACATTTTTTTAGATAAATTATATGCAAAATAATTTATGAAAGAAGATTTCATTTTTAGAATTTTTTTTTTTAGACAAAAAATTCATAGAATTTGAAGTTTGTTTCTTATTTGGGCCACGAAAAATGAAAAACCTTAAAAATGGCAAATTATGGTTAACTTAAAAATATCTTTAGCAGGCCGCTATATATTTTTCGTAGGAGATAGAAAATCCATCCCACTCTTCTAGAGAATCCTTGTAAATTGTCTCCCACTCACCGGTTATTAATGCGAACCGCAGAGCATACGAGAAGCAGAGCAGAAAAATCATGAAATCGGCAATTAATTTAATAAATTAAGCAACTGTAACGCAATTTTTCATTTATTAGTAATTTATCTGGTGATTATTAATATTTGTTACTTTTTTGGAATTTTGTTTTAAATTTGATTGCTTTGTAATAGTGATGAATTAAAATAAATTATAAAAGTTCTATTATTCGAGGTGCGGCGCTAGGTACGTATATAGGCAATTAGAGTTATACGAGCTTTCGTACTCGCTTCGTCGGTACATAAAGTAAAATTGGAATAAATAAATAAATAAAAAAATAATTAAATAAAAAAATAAGTAAAAAAATACATAACGTTCCACATTTTTTTAGATAAATTATATGCAAATTAATTTATGAAAGAAGATTTCATTTTTAGAATTTTTTTTTTTAGACAAAAAATTCATAGAATTTGAAGTTTGTTTCTTATTTGGGCCACGAAAAATGAAAAACCTTAAAAACCTTAAAAATGGCAAATTATGGTTTACTTAAAAATATCTTTAGCAGCCCGCTATATATTTTTCGTAGGAGATAGAAAATAAATCCCACTCTTCTAGAGAATCCTTGTAAATTGTGTCCCACTCACCGGTAATTAATGCGAACCGCAGAGCATACGAGAAGCAGAGCAGAAAAATCATGAAATCGGCAATTAATTTAATTAAATTAAGCAACTGTAACGCAATTTTTCATTTATTAGTAATTTACTTGGTGATTATTAATATTTGTAACTTTTTTGTAATTTTGTTTTAAATTTTATTGCTTTGTAATAGTGATGAATTAAAATAAATTATAAAAATTCTATTATTCGAGGTGCGGCGCTAGTTACGTATATAGGCACTTAGAGTTATACAAGGTTTCGTACTCGCTTCGTCGGTACAAAAACTAAAATTGGAATAAATAAATAAATAAAAAAATAAAAAAATAATTAAATAAAAAAGTAAGTAAAAAATACCTAACGTTCCACATTTTTTTAGATAAATTATATGCAAAATAATTTATGAAAGAAGATTTCATTTTTAGAATTTTTTTTTTTAGACAAAAAAATCATAGAATTTGAAGTTTGTTTCTTATTTGGGCCACGAAAAATGAAAAACCTTAAAAATGGCAAATTATGGTTAACTTAAAAATATCTTTAGCAGGCCGCTATATATTTTTCGTAGGAGATAGAAAATCCATCCCACTCTTCTAGAGAATCCTTGTAAATTGTCTCCCACTCACCGGTTATTAATGCGAACCGCAGAGCATACGAGAAGCAGAGCAGAAAAATCATGAAATCGGCAATTAATTTAATAAATTAAGCAACTGTAACGCAATTTTTCATTTATTAGTAATTTATCTGGTGAGTATTAATATTTGTTACTTTTTTGGAATTTTGTTTTAAATTTGATTGCTTTGTAATAGTGATGAATTAAAATAAATTATAAAAGTTCTATTATTCGAGGTGCGGCGCTAGGTACGTATATAGGCAATTAGAGTTATACGAGCTTTCGTACTCGCTTCGTCGGTACATAAAGTAAAATTGGAATAAATAAATAAATAAAAAAATAATTAAATAAAAAAATAAGTAAAAAAATACATAACGTTCCACATTTTTTTAGATAAATTATATGCAAATTAATTTATGAAAGAAGATTTCATTTTTAGAATTTTTTTTTTTAGACAAAAAATTCATAGAATTTGAAGTTTGTTTCTTATTTGGGCCACGAAAAATGAAAAACCTTAAAAACCTTAAAAATGGCAAATTATGGTTTACTTAAAAATATCTTTAGCAGCCCGCTATATATTTTTCGTAGGAGATAGAAAATAAATCCCACTCTTCTAGAGAATCCTTGTAAATTGTCTCCCACTCACCGGTAATTAATGCGAACCGCAGAGCATACGAGAAGCAGAGCAGAAAAATCATGAAATCGGCAATTAATTTAATTAAATTAAGCAACTGTAACGCAATTTTTCATTTATTAGTAATTTATTTGGTGATTATTAATATTTGTAACTTTTTTGTAATTTTGTTTTAAATTTTATTGCTTTGTAATAGTGATGAATTAAAATAAATTATAAAAGTTCTATTATTCGAGGTGCGGCGCTTGGTACGTATATAGGCACTTGAAGTTATACAAGCTTTCGTACTCGCTTCGTCGGTACATAATCTAAAATTGGAATAAATAAATAAATAAAAAAATAATTAAATAAAAAAATAAGTAAAAAAATACATAACGTTCCACATTTTTTTAGATAAATTATATGCAAATTAATTTATGAAAGATTTCATTTTTAGAATTTTTTTTTTTAGACAAAAAATTCATAGAATATGAAGTTTGTTTCTTGTTTGGGCCACGAAATATGAAAAACCTTAAAAATGGCAAATTATGGTTTACTTAAAAACATCTTTAGCAGCCCGCTATATATTTTTGTAGGAGATAGAAAATCCATCCCACTCTTCTAGAGAATCCTTGTAAATTGTCTCCCACTCACCGGTAATTAATGCGAACCGCAGAGCATACGAGAAGCAGAGCAGAAAAATCATGAAATCGGCAATTAATTTAATTAAATTAAGCAACTGTAACGTAATTTTTCACATATTAGTAATTTATTTGGTGATTATTAATATTTGTAACTTTTTTGTAATTTTATTTTAAATTTATTGCTTTGTAATTGTGATGAATTAAAATAAATTATAAAAGTTCTATTATTCGAGGTGCAGCGCTAGGTACGTATATAGGCACTTAGAGTTATACAAGCTTTCGTACTCGCTTCGTCGGTACATAAACTAAAATTGGAATAAATAAAAAAATAAAAAAATAATTAAATAAAAAAAATAAGTAAAAAAATAAATAACGTTCCACATTTTTTTAGATAAATTATATGCAAATTAATTTATGAAAGAAGATTTTATTTTTAGAATTTTTTTTTTAGACAAAAAATTCACAGAATTTGAAGTTTGTTTCTTATTTGGGCCACGAAAAATGATAAACCTTAAAAATGGCAAATTATGGTGTTTCGTACGACGATAGCTCGTTTGCTAACTCGTACGGGACTATGACTTAAGTAAAAATCGAGATCGAGGTTTTTCGTGTTTTATTGAGGATCTACAAAGATCAACTAACTTAAACTATTCGTTCCACCCTTAAGCTACCACTTGAAAGGCGCGCGCAGGCGTATTCATGTGGTAGCAGTGGAAGCTGAGACATTAGCCGCCTCCCTTGAAATAAGTAATTTCAAAATACAAAAAAAACGAGATATATACAATAACAATTAACAATATTTTAAATGAAGTTTAACATGTGGTTAAAATAAAACCTACAAGAATGGTTAAGGTTCGTTTTTGGAAGGCGCCACTTCACTGGGAAAAACACTTAACCGCACACCGGGACGCTTAAACACACCATAGGCGGTTTTCACAACAGCTGACCGCACTATTCCATCGTGTCCGGGATGAGTTTCGATGATTCGCCCTAATCTCCAAGCTCGTGAAGGAAAGTTGTCCTCGTGCAATAGCACTAATTGACCAACTTGCAATGCAGGTCCTGTTGAACATTTCCACTTTCGGCGTTGCTGCAATTGTTGAAGATAATCTCCTTTCCATCTTTTCCAGAATTCTTGCTGAAGCCGTTGAATATATTGCCATCTTGACAATCTGTTTACGCGCTCCTCGCGCAATTCTACTTCAGGCAGGGATTTTAAGTAATCCCCGATCAAAAAATGGCCAGGTGTCAGATATGTAAGATCGTCTGCGTCTTCGGATAAGGGGGTTAAAGGACGGGAATTAAGGATACACTCAACCTCAGTAATTAAAGTGTACAATTCGCTAAATGTTAATTGAGCATTTCCAACGAGTTAAAAAATATGCCTTTTAAACGACTTAACAGCCGCCTCCCATAACCCTCCCATATGAGGAGCTCTTGGGACATTAAATCTCCATTTAATATCTAGCGAGGACATTTCTTTCGAGAAATAATTTTGGGATTGTTCCCTTTTTAAAAAATTTGTTATTACGCGAATTTCATTAGCAGCCCCCACAAAATTCGTACCGTTGTCAGAAAAGACTTCGTTTGGTAACCCTTTTCGAGAAATAAATCTTTTAAATTCCGCGATAAATGCTTCAGTGGATAGGTTTTCGACAAGTTCGCAATGTACAGCTTTGGTGAGCATGCAAATAAAGACGCATCCATTAGCCTTGGTGGTCTTACGTGTTTTTCGAGAACCTTCCTTTACGTAAAAGGGACCAAAGAAATCTAAACCGACACTTGAGAATGGTCTGGAAATTATCACACGTGAATGTGGTAAATCACCCATCTTAGGTAAATTAAGTTTAGGGTCATGTTTAAAACAAGTTACGCAGTTTCTTAATGTATTTCGGACCACATTTCTACCTGATATGGGCCAATACTTAAGACGCATGGCAGCTAAAGTACCCTGTACGCCTGTGTGCGAGAATTTTTCATGAGTGTCTTTAATAATAAGATCACATAACTCACCCTTCGGCAACAAAATTGGATGTTTGTTTTTAAATTCTAAATCTGCGTTACTTAACCGACCACCTACTCGAAGTATCTGCTTGTCATCCAAAAATGGACTTAACGAAATAAATTTGGAATTTTTGTCCAATTCCTTTGAGTTTAACAGACTGTTTATTTCATCTTTAAAATGACCAATTTGAATTAATTTAACGAGCGAAACCTCTACGTTTTTTAATTCATGTAATGATAAATTTTGTTTGCGTACTTTAGTTTTGTCTCTGCAACATTCTGCAAAGCGCTTGGAAAATGCGATTACTCTAATTAATTTGTCAACGTTTGAATATCTTTTTAAAATAATATTAGCAAACTCGGTGGTATTGTCGCTTGTCGTGCCTTGACAAATTAGTACCTTTGCTTCCGGAAGTCCTTCGTCAGAAGCAGGTCTAAAGGGCCTGGGAGCAAAATCTAAGTCAGTTAAAAATTCGGGGCCATGCCACCATAAATTATTGTTTGCTAAGTGACTTGGCAGACACCCTCGCGATATTAAGTCAGCTGGATTTGCACCAGTCGAAACGTGATACCATGAATCGCAATTTGATTTTTTAGCTATGAATGATTTCCATCTGCTCGGGCAAGAATGGATCCACGATAAGGTTATTGTTGAGTCGGAGTAATAATTTATATTGATAAACTTATATTTTAAATTATACTCTACCGTGTTCAAAACCTTGCTCATTAACTCTGAAAGAAGTAAGGCTGCGCATAACTCTAAGCGAGGGATGCTTAGGCTCTGAAGTGCTATACGAGACTTAGCACAAACGAGAGTACCTTTCGCGTTATTATCTGAGATTTCACGTAAATATATACAGGCACCGTATGCAATTTCACTAGCGTCGGCAAAACCGTGTAGTTCGAGCCTAGGGTTTTGAAAGGTTATTATTTTTCGGGGAATGAACAATTTTGAAATATATCTTAGTTCGTCAGAGAGTTTTTTCCATCGCGTGAAAATCTCTGCAGGGATTGACTCGTCCCACGTTAATTTTAATTTCCATAATTCCTGCATTATTGTTTTGGCGATAACCGTTATAGGACCTAGTAATCCTAACGGGTCGAAAATTTTTGCTATATTACCCAAAATTATTCGTTTCGATATTCGATTAGTTTCGGTTGTTAGGCTGCTGCTGTACTCGATTGTATCAGCAATGGGGGCCCACCGGACACCCAGAGTTTTTAAACTATCCGAATCTTTGCAATCTATAACTAAATGCGTTTCTTGATCTTTGGATTCTAAACCGTTTAAAATCGCTTTATTGTTTGAGACCCATTTAAGTAGAGGAAAGCCAGCGTTTCCAAACACCGCTATGAGTTGATCGCGTAATAATATTAGTTCATTTTCATTATTTCCACCGGTAATTAAATCATCCATATAAAAATCTCGCTCTATAGTTCTGGCTAAGGATGGGTTGGCTAATTCAGCCTGTATTGATAATTCTTTTAGACAACGTGTAGCGATAAATGAAGCTGGTCGAGTACCGTAAGTTAGTGTCTGTAATTGATATACATCTATTGGTTCGCTATACGAAAATCGGTATAATATTTTTTGATAAGCCGTATCCTCCGAGTTAATTAAGATTTGACGATACATTTTGCCAATGTCTGCGCTTAATACAAATTTATGAAATCGCAAACGAATTAAAATACTAAATAAGTCTTCTTGAAGGACAGGACCTCACATTAGAGCTTCATTTAGCGAGTGACCAGATGTAGACTTACAAGAAGCGTCGAAAACTACACGTATTTTTGTAGGACTGCATTCGGGTTTGTAAACCGCGTGATGAGGAAGAAACTAACCGGTACAGTCAACTGATTCGAGTCTGCCAATTTTCTTCATATGTCCGAGCTTTAAGTATTCCGCAATAAATGCGTCATATTCAATTTTCGTTTGAGGATTTTTTAATAATTTTCGCTCTAAGTTAAAAAATCGTTTCTTCGCGATATCGAGAGAATTTCCTAATAAGTTCGGATCCGATTTCCACGCAAGGATGCTATAAATCTGCCCGAGTTGTCGCGTTTAATTGTTTCGGTGAAATGTCTTTCACATTCGATTCCTTCAATGGAGCTCGGTCGCCCATCGGAACGGCTTTCAACCTCCCAAAATTTGGACATGGTATCGTTAAGGGTTTTTAAGGAATTAAAATTACACGAGGCGGGTAGTTCAGTCGCGTTTGACCTTTTCGAGATGGCACCCGATATCAGCCATCCCAATACTGATTTTTGTAAAATTAACCCAGCGTGGTTTGTGCGGATTTGACCAATGCACAACAACTGGAAAAATACTGCTCCAATCAAAATATCTACACGGCGTGATTCGTAAAATTGTGGATCAGCTAATTGCAAATTAGTCGGTATATTAATATGTTGCGCGTTTAAAGATTTGGTAGGAATATTTGAAGAGATATTTTCTAAGACATAAAAGTCAAGATCAACATTAAAATCGCAAAATTTAGATCTTATATTTGACCCAATTACTTGATTTGCGTTTGTGAAGCTATCGGTAATTCCGACGATTGGTAGCTTCGTTGCCTTTGTCGGCAATTCTAGCCGTTGTGCGAGTTCCTTCACAATAATATTTATTTGCGAATCTGAATCGAGCATTGCCCGTGCATTATGATAAATACCACGCGAATTGCGTATTTCAATTATGTATGTGTCCTGCTCGATGTATCTCTTATAATTGATAATTGTAGTACTCCCGTACTCTGTGTCAGGTATCACAACTTGATTTAAAAACTCAAATTTTCAATCTAGTATGTTGCTCGCATATCTTTCGTTATTCTTCTGTTTTTGTGTCAGGGCACAAGTCGCATATCAGAAGAGAGTAAAAAATTTTAACAATTTGAGGTAAACTGAGTAGTTTGGAGAAGTATATTAAAAAGAAAAAGCATAGAAAAAGTGGGTGCTCAAGTTTGGTACAAGTACCTACTGTCAAATGTCAAAATTATAGTCGCATAATTGATGCTATTTCATGGGGAATAGGCGATGGTTAGTGTTCCGTATCAATGTTATACGTATAGAAATACGTATGATACAAACCATAAGCATGGCTTATATGTATTTCTAAGCATGTAAGTACATGGATGTTAAAAATCTACAGGTGTAGGTATAAGAAGCACCATTTTATTGACAGTGGAGGATGGTCTTATGTTACATAACGCACAAAGTGCGTCAAGATTTATTGACAATATGCCTTCAATGTGAAAATTCACAGTTAAATATTTCGTATCAATGTTATACGACTAGAAATACGTATGATACAAACCATAAGCATGGTTTGTATGTATTTCTTGGCATGTAAGTACATGCATGTTAATTATCTACAAGTGTATGTATAAGAAGCACCATTTTATTTATAGTGGAGGATGGTCTTGTGTTACATAACGCAAAAAGTGCGTCAAGATTTATTGACAATATACCTTCAGTGTGAAAATTCACAGTTAAATATTTCGTATCAATGTTATACGACTAGAAATACGTATGATACAAACCATAAGCATGGTTTGTATGTATTTCTTGGCATGTAAGTACATGCATGTTAATTATCTACAAGTGTATGTATAAGAAGCACCATTTTATTTATAGTGGAGGATGGTCTTGTGTTACATAACGCAAAAAGTGCGTCAAGATTTATTGACAATATACCTTCAGTGTGAAAATTCACACTTAAATATTTCGTATCAATGTTATACGACTAGAAATACGTATGATACAAACCATAAGCATGGCTTGTATGTATTTCTTAGCATGTAAGTACATGCATGTTAAGTGTCTACAAGTGTAGGTATAAGAAGCACCATTATATTGATAGTGGAGGATGGTCTTATGTTCCATAACGCACAAAGTGGGTCAAGATTTATTGACAATATGCCTTCAGTGTGAAAATTCACACTTAAATATTTCGTATCGATGTTATACGACTAGAAATACGTATGATACAAACCATAAGCATGGTTTGTATGTATTTCTTGGCATGTAGGTACATGCATGTTAATTATCTACAAGTGTATGTATAAGAAGCACCATTTTATTGATAGTGGAGGATGGTCTTGTGTTACATAACGCAAAAAGTGCGTCAAGATTTATTGACAATATACCTTCAGTGTGTAAATTCACACTTAAATATTTCGTATCAATGTTATACGACTAGAAATACGTATGATACAAACCATAAGCATGGCTTGTATGTATTTCTAAGCATGTAAGTACATGCCTGTTAAATATCTACATGTGTAGGTATAAGAAGCAGAATTTTATTGACAGTCATGGATCGTCTTATGTTATATAACGCACAAAGTCCGCTAGGATAAATATTTCATATCAATGTTATACGACTAGAAATACGTATGATACAAACCATAAATATGGTTAGTATGTCTTTCTAAACATGTAAGTAAATGCCCTTCTGTATTAAAGAAATACGGAAAATAATATATGATTTAATATTGAATATTTGATCAGAGATTACACAAGTATCTACTTGTAAATATTTTTAGGCATGTATGTATGTACATGCACAGTTTATATATTAGTATAAATAATTAAAATAAAGAAATTATAACACTTTTCTTTTCTATTAAGAAATATTTCAGGTTGATAATGATTTTTGATTCAAACAGTGATATTAAGATAGATTTGTTTGAGTTTTCTTCTTTGGAACTTCCAAAGTTAAATCCTGAAATTGTAGTGTTAAATCATCAAGGTAAAAAGTGAAAGAAAGATTATCAAAGTTGCAGATTCGGATGGATATAGGACTAGCGGATATTGGACAAGTATTTGCAATTTTGGTTAAAAAAGAAAATGTGGGGGATGTAAAGAAGCCATTAAATATAACATAGAATGTATCAGTGACGTTGGAAGATTGTCTGAGATAAGATCATTTTTGGCAATATCTTTATTAAATAAAGATATAAAGGAAACTTTGGAGAAAACTGACATATGTTCACATGTTTTTGGAGGATCGTTTATAATCGGCAATGGCGATTCAGCGTTTGTCAGAGCAGTTAAAACGTACTCCAAAAACTAACTGTTACAAAAGTTACAAATAATTTAAACTTCAATCGTTCATCAACAAGTAGTCCGAAGATTCACAAGTTGAGTGGACAAAAAGTCCGGAGAAATTATTATCCAAAGATGTCAACTTATACGACAATGCAGTACCAGGGAGGACATACATAAACGAAAGCTCAACCCCAACGTCGTCACTAAAGGTGAGAAATAGTCCTGGCCACTTAAAATATTTTTAGAAATATATAAATAATGACAATATTATTTTGTCATGGTAAAGGGCTATAAAACCCCGTTTGCCAAAAAGGTTATAAAACGGGTTGTTCCAAAGGAACATCAATGGTCTGTTTTAAAGACAAAATTGAGTTGTTTTTTAAGAACAAAATAATAGGAAAATGTAAACCTATGATTTATAGGAAATAATACCATTTGGTCAATACATTACAAAAATTTTATAATACCCAAAAAAGATAATTTTTTCAGATTTATTATAAACCTTAAAGACTTAAGTAAATTTCTTATTACCAGACATTTTAAGTTAGAGTTGGTAAACTCTTACGAGATTGACAAAATTTAAATCTTATTTTGCTACAATTGATATAGATGATTGTTAAAAAAAATATGTGTAAAACTAAAATTGTTTTGGAACATCTGGAACTTTTCATTAATGAAAAAAGTCTAGTCATATTTTAAAACAACATATTTTGTTTTTAGTGTTCAATTTAGATTCAGTAAAAATGTATTATCCTTTCCAGAGCAAAATTGCGACAATTCAGGAAAAAATATTATGGTTCAAAAATTGCAAAACTTGTAATATACAATCAAAACAATTATAGATTAAAAATGATTTTTAGAAAAGAAATAATACCAGATATTGAATGTTGGTCAAATAATATAGTTAAAGTTAATTGTTATATCGGGAAATATCATTTTGATAAAATTATTTATGAACAGGTATAGTTATTGTAAAATTGAGGAAGTCTTACTTCAAATTTGGAGCTACTTGCAGTATTGTTTGCTTAAAAATGTTGACTTCTAAAAATGTACAAAAATGTACAAAATTCATATTTTATTAAGATTAGATAACATTATTTCCGTTTCTTACATAAATTGTATGGGAACCATAAGATAAAATTGCTATGCAAATTTGGGAATTTTCAGAGGAACTATAAATATAGCTAAAAGCGGATTTTATTTCAAAGAAAGATAATTATAAAGCTGATAAAGAATCGGTTAGGAAGATATCTCTGTATATGGAGATTGAAATATCAGATTGGATTTTCCAAATTTTTGCTAAGCAATTTGGGATAATGGATATAAATTTATTTGCATCTTGAGTTATTCGGAAATGCGATAAATTATATTCTTATATTCAAGATCTAGACTCAAGCAATTTTACGTATTCCCATCGTTTTGTCTTTAAATTTAAGGATATTAGATAAAATAGGACATGATTAAGCGGGGGGAATCGTGTTAGTATATTTTTGGCAAAGCCTACTATTGAGAATTCTTCTTAAAGATAAACCTATCTTTTTTGAACCTAATGACAATGTTTTGGCAGGAATTATCCTTTGGCTAGTCAACTTCTCTTGGTGGTACAGAGATTATAATAGGGAATCTTTTGGTAGCTTCCTTAAGTATACATATAAATAAACTTAAACAATGTAACTCCAGTTTAAAGTTATAAGGTGGGAGTTTTGTAATGCAACAACATTTGTATATTTAATGGAGAAATTTACCATATTATAATAATAAAATCTTTAATGATTTTATGAAACTGTGCTGCATATGGAATATTAAGAAGTCATCGAGCAGCTATAAATTTAATTAGTGAAAATTCAAAAAGTAATGATCCCATATATTAAAGAGGGGTTTTAAGAGTATATGCAATAATAGAATATTGAACCAAAATATGTAGTAACTTGGGTTCCACGAGAAATAATAGATTTTCTATCTTTTACAGAATTTACAAGTAAAATTTCAATAAGTATGCTTTTCAAAAAATTGGTTAGTTTGTTGGTACTGGCCACTGTACAAAGAGTCCAGATTCAACATTTAATAACAATAGCAAATATAAAATATGGTCCAAAAAGGGGTGATTATTAGAATTCTAGAGGATTAAAACATCAGGCGCAATAAAATATAACCAACAATAATACTTCCAATTTTTTGTATTGTATGTCATTTGGTGAAATATTTAGAAATATTTAAAGAATATAGGGGGGAGATTCATAACGGTTAATAGACCGTATATAACAGTTAGCAAACAAACCATTAGTAAATGGGTTAAGGAAATTTTAGGAAAAGGTGGATGAAACACATAAGTTTTTAGTGCGCATATTACTTGATATGTAGTAACTTCAAAAGCAAATTTGCAAGGAGTTAATATTAATTTAATCCACAATAAGGCGAGACAGTCCGACATATTTAAGTTTTTTGCTAATTTCTATAATATTGCCTATTATATTTCAAGATAATTTTACAAATCATGTGTTTAATTTGTTTTAATGATTGTTACAATTGGTTTTGAAAATAGTTTATGCTGTTTTCTTCTTATGTAAGAATCTTCTATTGTATTTTAAATAGACGAATAAAAATTACTACAGTAATTTTATTCGAATCTATTCTTGACGCTTAAGACCTCTAAAAGTCTACAATTATCAATTATAAGAGATACATCGAGCAGGACACATACATAATTACAAGATCAAACGAACGTACCTAGGAAGGAAGTTCGATCTTGATTATGTTTGTGTCCTGCTCGATGTATCGCGCCCCCCCAATATCCCAGGTCCCATGCGTCAAGAATCAAGAAGCTTTAAAGGAATAACGAAAGATATGCGAGCAACATACTAGATTGAAAATTTGAGTTTTTAAATCAAGTTGTGATACCTGACACAGAGTACGGGAGTACTACAATTATCAATTATAAGAGATACAAGGAGCAGGACACAAACATAATCAAGATCGAACTTCCTTCCTAGGTAAGTTCGTTTGATCTTGTAATAATACATGTTGATAGTATTACGTTTGTTGGAATAATATACGCATATAAAGATGCAGCGGGTATTACTTCATTATTAACAATATTATTATGAATATCTTGAGGTTGTTGGTTCTCAATATGCAGCACGGTGTTATGCAATCCACCGCATTTTCTGCAACGTGATGATTTACAATATTTCGTGGGATGCCCTTGTCTTAAGCAGTTTAAGCAAAGATTCTTTTCGCGAGCTTTATCGATTCGAGTTTTAACTGATAAATTCAAAAGAGTTGGACATTGGTTATTAAAATGATTGTTTTCATTGTAAAATTTGCAGTTAGTAAATTTGTTGGAAGCTACATAGCATGAGACGCCCCTGGAAGTCGATTTTAATGATTTAGAATTTATTTCAATTGTTTCCTTAGAGCTAATTGCGCCCAATGTGTGGCATTTGTGGGTTAAGAAATTTATAAGGTCCTTATACGTGGGTAATTCAGAATTTGGAATTTTTTCCTCCCATTCCTTTCGAGTAACCAATGGAAGTTTTGAAACGATTAAATACACCAAAATATCATCATTACTCACGTTTCTACCCATAGCATTTAACGAATAGGTATGTTGCGTTACCGCATTGAGTATATTTCTAAACCCGACGTATGATTCCTTAGTAGCTGGCGGTAATTCGAACAATGCCCGAATATGATTCGTTACAATCATTCGCGTATTTTCGAATCTCTCCTTCAACAAATCTCTGGCCTTTAAATAGTTGTCGTTCGTTATCGACAGATGCTTGACGGCTTCTGCCGCCTCCCCTTTTAAGGCTGAAATTAAGTATTGCATCTTATCGATATCTGCCAAAGTTTTGTTGGAGTCGATTAAGGAATTAAATCTTTCCCGAAAGGTTAGCTATTCGCTGAAATGACATGTAAAGGTAGGCAAATCTGCCATCGGAAGTCTAATTGAATGAGCTGCCTGCGGTTGGGTTATGAGAGGAGCATGTTCAGATAACTCGGATGACTTTATTAAATTTATTCTGGTTTTCATCTCCGAAAATATAGCATCTGTAGATGCTTTGTCATTAAAGGCTTCATCAAATAATTGTTCGTGATCTACCTCGTAGTGAATTTCTAAAAATTCGTCACAAGTATTAACGGATTTTTTACAAATCGCGAGTTGCCCTAAAACTTCACATTTGTAATCAGGCTTCGTGGTATCACCATCGAGGTATTGCTGCAGTAGCGTTAAACTCCGTTTCAAGAAAGCTCTTTTATTTTTTAATAATTTTAAGTTACCCTTTACTAAGGCGAGTGTTTCCTGCGAATAATCGGGATTTTCGTTTGCGCTGGTCATGGTTTTTGGATAAAAAGGATAAAATACGAAGGAACGATCTTACCTTGTAATTCGAGTTAACCAACTTAACTTATCGCAGAAACACTTGTCGGGAATTTCGCACTGAATAGGATCTGGCGACGATGTCGAGCGATGATTGATATGGGTCGTTGTAGCGTTGTAGGTCTTGCCAGATGGCCTTCTTACCATCAGCTTTTAAGACGATTGATGAAAACTTGCGATATTTCGATAATTTTAATTTCGAGATATATTATCTTTTTACACTGATCTGCCGTAATATTCCCGGTTGAAAGTTATCGTTGACTTTCGAAACTGATTTGCGAGATTTTCTACGAACAGATCGGTTAATCATTGAGAATGCGGTTATTTGTATACATCGGTAAAATTAATTTAGTTATTAATTACCGGTCCGGTTCGAAGGACCAAATGTTTCGTACGACGATAGCTCGTTTGCTAACTCGTAAGGGACTATGACTTAAGTAAAAATCGAAATCGAGGTTTTTCGTGTTTTATTGAGGATCTACAAAGATCAACTAACTTAAACTATTCGTTCCACCCTTAAGCTACCACTTGAAAGGCGCGCGCAGGCGTATTCATGTGGTAGCAGTGGAAGCTGAGACATATGGTTTACTTAAAAATATCTTTAGCAGCCCGCTATTATATTTTTCGTAGGAGATAGAAAATCCATCCCACTCTTCTGGAGAATCCTTGTAAATTGTCTCCCACTCACCGGAAATTAATGCGAACCGCAGAGCATACAAGAAGCAGAGCAGAAAAATCATGAAATCGGCAATTAATTTAATTAAATTAAGCAACTGTAACGCAATTTTTCACATATTAGTAATTTATTTAGTGATTATTAATATTTGTAACTTTTTTGTAATTTTGTTTTAAATTTTATTGCTTTGTAATAGTGATGAATTAAAATAAATTATAAAAGTTCTATTATTTGAGGTGCGACGCTAGGTACGTATATAGGCACTTAGAGTTATACAAGTTTTCGTACTCGCTTCGTCGGTACATAAACTAAAATTGGAATAAATAAATAAATAAAAAAATAATTAAAAAAAAAATAAGTAAAAAAATACATAACATTCCACATTTTTTTAGATAAATTATATGCATATTAATTTATGAAAGAAGATTTCATTTTTAGAATTTTTTTTTTACACAAAAAATTCATAGAATTTGAAGTTTGTTTCTTATTTGGGCCACGAAAAATGAAAAAACCTTAAAAATGGCAAATTATGGTTTAGTTCAAAATATCTTTAGCAGCCCGCTATATATTTTTCGTCGGAGATAGAAAATCCATCCCACTCTTCTAGAGAATCCATGTAAATTGTCTCCCACTCACCGGTAATTAATGCGAACCGCAGAGCATACGAGAAGCAGAGCAGAAAAATCATGAAATCGGCAATTAATTTAATTAAATTAAACAACTGTAATGCAATTTTTCACATATTAGTAATTTATTTGGTGATTATTAATATTTGTAACTTTTTTGTAATTTTGTTTTAAATTTTATTGCTTTGTAATAGTGATGAATTAAAATAAATTATAAAAGTTCTATTATTTGAGGTGCGGCGCAAGGTACGTATATAGGCACTTAGAGTTATACAAGTTTTCGTACTCGCTTCGTCGGTACATAAACTAAAATTGGAATAAATAAATAAATAAAAAAATAATTAAATAAAAAAATAAGTAAAAAAATACATAACGTTCCACATTTTTTTAGATAAATTATATGCAAATTAATTTATGAAAGAAGATTTTATTTTTAGAATTTTTTTTTAGACAAAAAATCCATAGAATTTGAAGATTGTTTCTTGTTTGGGGCACGAAAAATGAAAAACCTTAAAAATGGCAAATTATGGTTTACTTAAAAATATCTTTAGCAGCCCGCTATATATTTCTCGTAGGAGATAGAAAATCCATCCCACTCTTCTAAAGAATCCATGTAAATTGTCTCCCACTCACCGGTAATTAATGCGAACCGCAGAGCATACGAGAAGCAGAGCAAAAAAATCATGAAATCGGCAATTAATTTAATTAAATTAGGCAACTGTAACGCAATTTTTCACATATTAGTACTTTATTTGGTGATTATTAATATTTGTAACTTTTTTGTAATTTTCTTTTAAATTTTATAGCTTTGTAATAGTGATGGATTAGAATAGATTATAAAAGTTATATTATTCGAAGTGCGGCGCTAGGTACGTATATAGGCACTTAGAGTTATACAAGCTTTCGTACTCGCTCCGTCGGTACATAAACTAAAATTGGAATAAATAAATAAATAAAAAAATAATTAAATAAAAAAATACATAACGTTCCACATTTTTTTTGATAAATTATATGCAAATTAATTTATGAAAGAAGATTTCATTTTTAGAATTTTTTTTTAGACAAAAAATTCATAGAATTTGAAGTTTGTTTCTTATTTGGTCCACGAAAAATGAAAAACCTTAAAAATGGCAAATTATGGTTTACTTAAAAATATCTTTAGCAGCCCGCTATATATCTTTCGTAGGAGATAGAAAATCCATCCCACTCTTCTAGAGAATCCTTGTAAATTGTCTCCCAAACACCGGTTATTAATGCAAACCGCAGAGCATACGAGAAGCAGAGCAGAAAAATCATGAAATCGGCAATTAATTTAATTAAATTAAGCAACTGTAACGCAATTTTTCACTTATTAGTAATTTATTTGGTGATTATTAATATTTGTTACTTTTTTGGAATTTTGTTCTAAATTTGATTGCTTTTTAATAGTGATAAATTTAAATAAATTTAAAAAGTTCTATTATTCGAGGTGCGGCGCTAGGCACGTATATAGGCACTTAGAGTTATACAAGCTTTCGTACTCGCTTCGTCGGTACATAAACTAAAATTTGAATAAATAACTAAATAAAAAAATTAAAAAATAATTAAATAAAAAAATATGTAATATATATATAAATTATATGCAAATTAATTTATGAAAGAAGATTTCATTTTTAGAATTTTTTTTCTAAGACAAAAAATTCATAGAATTTGAAGTTTGTTTCTTATTTGGGCCACGAAAAATGAAAAACCTTAAAAATGGCAAATTATGGTTTACTTAAAAATATCTTTAGCAGCTCGCGATATGTTTTCCGTAGGAGATAGAAAATCCATACCACTCTTCTAGAGCTTCCTCGTAAATTATCTCCCACTCACAGGTAATTAATGCGAACCGCAGAGCATACGAGAAGCAGAGTAGAAAAATCATGAAATCGGCAATTAATTTAATTAAATTAAGCAAATGTAACGCAATATTTCATTTATTAGTAATTTATTTGGTGATTATTAATATTTGTAACTTTTTTGTAATTTTGTTTTAAATTTTATTGCTTTGTAATAGTGATGAATTAAAATAAATTATAAAAGTGCTATTATACGAGGTGCGGCGCTAGGTACGTATATAGGCACTTAGAGTTATACAAGCTTTCGTACTCGCTTCGTCGGTACATAAACTAAATTTGGAATAAATAAAAAAATAATTAAATAAAAAAATAAGTAAAAAAATACATAACGTTCCACATTTTTTTAGATAAATTATATGCAAAATAATTTATGAAAGAAGATTTCATTTTTAGAATTTGTTTTTAGACAAAAAATTCATATAATTTGAGGTCTCTTATTTGGGCCACGAAAAATGAAAAACCTTAAAAATGGCAAATTATGGTTTAGTTCAAGATATCTTTAGCAGCCCGCTATATATTTTTCGTCGGAGATAGAAAATCCATCCCACTCTTCTAGAGAATCCATGTAAATTGTCTCCCACTCACCGGTAATTAATGCGAACCGCAGAGCATACGAGAAGCAGAGCAGAAAAATCATGAAATCGGCAATTAATTAAATTAAATTAAGCAACTGTAACGCAATTTTTCACATATTAGTAATTTATTTGGTGATTATTAATATTTGTAACTTTTTTGTAATTTTGTTTTAAATTTTATTGCTTTGTAATAGTGATGAATTAAAATAAATTATAAAAGTTCTATTATTCGAGGTGCGGCGCTAGGTACGTATATAGGCACTTAGAGTTATACAAGCTTTCGTACTCGCTTCGTCGGTACGTAAACTAAAATTGGAATAAATAAATAAATAAAAAAATAATTAAATAAAAAAATAAGTAAAAAAATACATAACGTTCCACATTTTTTTAGATAAATTATATGCAAATTAATTTATGAAAGAAGATTTCATTTTTAGAATTTTTTTTTAGACAAAAAATCCATAGAATTTGAAGATTGTTTCTTGTTTGGGGCACGAAAAATGAAAAACCTTAAAAATGGCAAATTATGGTTTACTTAAAAATATCTTTAGCAGCCCGCTATATATTTCTCGTAGGAGATAGAAAATCCATCCCACTCTTCTAGAGAATCCTTGTAAATTGTCTCCCACTCACCGGTTATTAATGCGAACCGCATAGCATACGAGAAGCAGAGCAGAAAAATCATGAAATCGTCAATTAATTTAATTAAATTAAGCAACTGTAACGCAATTTTTCATTTATTAGTAATTTATTTGGTGATTATTAATATTTGTAACTTTTTTGTAATTTTGTTTTAAATTTTATTGCTTTGTAATAGTGATGAATTAAAATAAATTATAAAAGTTCTATTATTTGAGGTGCGGCGCTAGGTACGTATATAGGCACTTAGAGTTATACAAGTTTTCGTACTCGCTTCGTCGGTACATAAACTAAAATTGGAATAAATAAATAAATAAAAAAATAATTAAATAAAAAAATAAGTAAAAAAATACATAACGTTCCACATTTTTTTAGATAAATTATATGCAAATTAATTTATGAAAGAAGATTTCATTTTTAGAATTTTTTTTAGACAAAAAATCCATAGAATTTGAAGATTGTTTCTTGTTTGGGGCACGAAAAATGAAAAACCTTAAAAATGGCAAATTATGGTTTACTTAAAAATATCTTTAGCAGCCCGCTATATATTTCTCGTAGGAGATAGAAAATCCATCCCACTCTTCTAGAGAATCCATGTAAATTGTCTCCCACTCACCGGTAATTAATGCGAACCGCAGAGCATACGAGAAGCAGAGCAAAAAAATCATGAAATCGGCAATTAATTTAATTAAATTAGGCAACTGTAACGCAATTTTTCACATATTAGTACTTTATTTGGTGATTATTAATATTTGTAACTTTTTTGTAATTTTCTTTTAAATTTTATTGCTTTGTAATAGTGATGGATTAGAATAGATTATAAAAGTTCTATTATTCGAAGTGCGGCGCTAGGTACGTATATAGGCACTTAGAGTTATACAAGCTTTCGTACTCGCTCCGTCGGTACATAAACTAAAATTGGAATAAATAATTAAATAAAAAAATAAGTAAAAAAATACATAACGTTCCACATTTTTTTAGATAATGTGAATACTACGTTAACCCCTCAGCTAACCCTGGGTCTAGATGATTAAAATAAAAAAATTAGAAATTACGAAAAGATTAAAGGCAGCGAATAAAATTATTAATTTTAATGGGTTCTTTTTTAAATGGTTGGGTTAACGTCACAAATAACTAAAAATTTTAATAAATAAAATTTTAAAGACCCTTTTGAGAATGTAAAGTACAAAAAAAAATATTAAACGTCCAATGCTGAGAATTTGTATTTTTCTTGCTTTTATTTAGTAAATAAAAAAAAAAACTTCACCTACCTTATTTCCCCTGCAGAGTTGAAGGGTGACACTTATTTAAACCAATTAAACTGTTCTAAGGTAATTTGTTTCTTAGAGTTACAATAAAAAAAAATTAGAATATGAAATTCGAAGCTTGAAAATAAAATCAACTAAATTGAACAATAAAAATTATTTATTCAATTAAAAATAACAACAAAAAAAATATAATTAAAATAATGAGTAAAATAAAAAAAAAACTACAAAAAAAAAATGAATTGAAAATAAAAACGGTCAGAAACAAATTATTACCTTAAGAACAACAAAATAAAACAAAACTACATTATGACTTAACAACGTGTTAAAATCACGGCGTGAATTAAAAATAAAATTAAAGAACATTCCCTTTTATAGCTTAGCCAGGGGGTGGTTTAAACATGGCGCTAAGTCTCTTGACTTAAGACGCCCTCTACACATGAGCATACCACTTTTACCCTGGAACTAAACTAGAAAAGGGGGTTGCCTATGATCTAACCCTACGCGCGAATTTACTTAAGTTCTTTGTAATAATGTATTTCTGACTTCTGAGCTTTATCTGAAATTACTAAAAATACCTACAAAAACAAAATAAACCAATATTACTAGTTTAGTTTACTGAAATTACAAATACAATTAATTGTATTACCAATTTTAATTATAAAACCTTCCAACAGGGGTTTTAACCAATATACATATAGAAATATTAAATCCATAAATTTAAGTAAATTAAAAATAAAATTACAATATTATCAAAGTCGTTTTGTTTAAATTTTTAATTCATATTTTAACTAAACAAAATGATTTTAAATCATTGTGTAAACAACGCGTGAGAACATCCCCTGTAACGCGTACAAGGGCATCCCCTCAACCGATGTCTAGACTCAATAAAATACAAATATTATAGTTAACATATGTGGATTAGAACAACAAATCCCTTAACTTGACGATACTTAAATTTTTCTTTAAAAAGTAATAAAAACGCGTTCTCACCCTGGGAGCGTGAGAAATATTCCGAAATGATCTAAACAAAACGACCCCTTATTATTTCCTTATCTTAATATTTAGAAATGCTTAATTCACATCCCTCCCAACTTAAAATTAGAGCATACCTGCTCTTTTCTATAACAATAATGCAAAAAAAAGAAAATTAATACATATATTACAATAATTAAAATCTGATTGAAGTTTCTGACCGCATATGGGTTTAATTCAGTTGTGATAGCATTCTAAGGTAGCATTACTGTTCATTGTTCCGAAAATAATTCTGTTACTATTGTCATTCATAAAGTTCACTTTACAAAGTCACTAAAATCCCGCGCGCGGTAAAAAAAAAGTACTTAAGTTTTTGTTTCACTGCTACACTGGGTTAACATTGTTCGTAGTAATGTTACGTGGGATATCGTGGATCCGAATTTCCTGAAGAGTCATATCCGGATAGAGTCTATTTGCTTCGCTACTTGTGCCTGAAATGTCCGCTGGTACTTTGTTGGAAAATTTTATGATACTTGTTGGCCAACGTCTGCAAAAGACTTGCGAGAAGATATTTCCTGGCGATGGGTTGGTCCTTAGTAATTTTTTTTTTATGGCAAAAAAAAATCTGATTACTACTGATCCGGCATAACTCACAACTTTTGCTGCACCTTTGACTATTTATAATATATAGGACTTCACCCATCACTCTGCTGATATAACCAGAAGACTGCTGAAGAAATTGGGTTACTAAGTTAACATTTTTGGAATTGCGAACACCCAGTTGATAATAGAATACTATTACAGTTTCAAAGATGATGAGAACTCGGGACTGCTCCGTTTGCCACATTAACTGACCGCAAAGTTCCACTCGCTTAATCAACTTTAAAGCGAAAACTGTGTCTTCTGTATTGAGTATTACCTATGCCATTACAAATCGATTTTCAGTTTCTTCTTCCCCTAAAGATATAACTGCTGCGGAACCTTTATAAAGGACATCCAAGCTGTCTTTGGCACATTTCGATATACCCAGATTATCCTACGTATTTTCGCCAGTGTAGTCATCGAAGCAATAATTAGACGTGTAACGACAAGTAGTTCCTCCTCTTAAATAAATGGTATTACTATCAATATTGACTGCTGCTACGTAATCGGTCAATCGGATGGTGATTGATGCGGAAAACTACCACATTTTGGTAGACAACGTTCCCTACAGTATGCCGTACACCTTCACACTTGCCATAACGTTCCAAATGACCCGCGATTGTAGTGGACACTTCGGTAGTTCCGTTCATTTGAAGTCCTGTAACTACACCTACACCTAACGGAGTTAAGTCCAACCGGCCCGATTCGTGCGCTTGTTTACACGGTACCGCACTTACGTAAAACACATATTTCCCGAAACCGCCTGCTACCGTAGAGTGATGCGAATGCATACCACAATGCTGAATTAATTGCATAACCCCTATTAAACCTGAATATACATGGACATCTGAAAACTGTTTTGTTTGAGCAACCTGTATCCGCTCTGTTTGAGATCTGGAGGGTTTCCTAGGATCCAAGCAAGGCTTCGTGTTCAACAAGGAGATCTTGGACATCTCTGTTTGAGGGTCGCTGCAGTCATACGCAACGATCTCAGCTTGGATAACTTCAATCAGGGTACTCAGGACGATTAACCATAGCACGTACTGGTTCAGCATTTTGGCGTAGATCGCTGTAATAAGATGCAGATCAGATCCTTACAACTTAATAAATGAAAACGATAGTATACAATTCGTTTATGACAATTACTATCTGATTTTGTAGTAACTAATACATGCTGACTTTAGTACAATAGCTATGTACACAAAATAAAATTGACAAAAACTCAGAAATTCTAAACAAACCCCGAATAAACAAATAAAAATTAAATCCAACTTTTGTTTATCCAAGGTAACGACTCGACTGGACCTCTGCTACGTGTTGAATATCTGTGAATTGGTTCTTCGCTAATTGTTTTGGTTTCAGATACGTCGGAATTATCTTCCACACAATTTGAATCATCATTATTACTTGAATTTTCATTCATTTGTACACTGGACAAAGAATCTAAATTAACATCAGACGTACTTAAATTCTTAAAAGAATCTGAATCATTCCTAGAATTGGAATTTTCCAATATTTCGTCAACACTCGTTTTATTATCATTTAAATCTTCCCTATCTTTACTTCGAGTATCACTTTGATTACTGATTGAACTTATATTTTCAACATTTTCCCCATTAGTATTATCATTATCTAAAACTAAATTTCCGATATTAAGTTCGTCTACAACTGAATTTACATTTTCTTTGTCAATATTGGGAATCAAAGGTTCAACGGTAAAAGCGCAATCGTTCATTTCTACATCTTCACATTCTATATTTACTACTGTTTCTGAACTATTACCTTTAAACAATTTGAGTCTATTTACGTGAACCTTTAATTCTTTCTTTCCCAAAATTTCTTTAATTATCGCGTTAACTCCATCTATTTCTAAAATTCTGTAAGGACCAATAAACTTATTACTTAGTTTGGACTTCCCCGGACTTCTTAATAAAACTTTATTTCCTACTGATAACGAACAATCCTTAGCAAACTTATTAAAATGTTTATGTATACGTTCGGTGCTAACTTCTTGTTGCTGAATTGCTTTATTTCTGAAAATCTTTAGTCGCTATAACCTACTAAAAATTTATTAAATTTTTCGTTATCAGTCTTATTTACATTTTCGATTACCTTATTACTTACACCGTGGGCTAATTCACTTCTCATTGTAATCGAAACTACTAAACTCGAGAGTTCCCGAGTTATTACGTGAAAATTACATGATTCCAAATTATCTACTACTTGCCCTACTGATCTACCGGTGGGAACCTGGACTGGGAGTAGTCCGACATTAACTAATATTAAATTTACTAGGTTCCCTGGAAAAATTTTAGAGATACTTGGCACTACGACCAAATTTAACTGACTAATACTTTCTAACGGTTGTACTTCTAAAATTTTTCCTTCTGACAACTGGCCACTTAATTTACCCAAGCAAATTACCCACGCATGGCCAGGTATTGAAAGATTCTCAACCAAACGTATCACATTGACCCGAGTCAAACAGGTATCTGATAAAGGTGTAGCTACTACCTTATGTTTAACATCATTTGTACTTGAGGATCTACCAACACATTGTAGACAGTAAGTATTACTATTACCTTTGGACGTCCTATTTTTGGCGATAATTTGGATCTCCCTATCATGAACTTTCAAAAACATATTTCTAAAATCTATACTAACATTAAGATCTTGTAAGAAGTCCAAACCTATTATTCCATCTGTCGGAATACTAACTAAATCATCCTTACAAATAAAAAAATTGTGAAATATTACTTTATTTTCTATATTTATTGGCAATTCTACTACTCCCAAACAATCAATTTCATTACCGGAAACATCATATAACTGAAAATTTGAATTTTCTAAAGTTAATAAACCGAGATGTGAAACAATGCTTGCTTTAAGTATGGAAATAGCGGCTCCTGTATCAATTAAAAATGAATAAAATTTATTAAAAATATTGAAGACTACAATACAGGATGAAATATTTTGATTAATTTGAAAGTCCTCAGTGATATTATTAATTAAGCTGTCTCTGTCGGGACTCTTGACGAGATAGTTTTCGAGTTTAAAGTACATTTCTGAACAACATGTCCATGTTTTAGGCATTGAAAACATATGGTTTGTTTAGCTTTAGGACATTCATAACTAACATGTTCTTTATCACCACAGTTCCAACATCTACCTATCATATGAGGATACTTTTCTTTAATAAGCTGACCAGGTTTTTTGTTAACAAATGTATTATTTCTGAAATTAGGATTAAATGACTTATTTGCTGGTTTAGACTTTACTGAAAGTTGATTAATATGGGCTTTTCTGGACATGTCCGCTCTTGTCTCTTTTACCATACGGTTAAACATTGCTTCACATTCCTCGGCATAAGGAAGAGCCTCCTGAACGCTAAAAAATTGATTTCTCTTCCTCATTATTTCGTTACAAAGACGAGTATCTATACCGTCAAGAAACTGTTTAAAGACTACATGACTTCTAATAATTTTATTGTGCTCAACAACCTTTCCTGCTACCATTGCTGGATAAATCTTGGAAGCAACTGACTCTAAATTCATCTTTTAATATTTAATTAAAAAAAATTAAAATAAATGCGACACAACAACAAAAACTATAAAATCTGATATCAGGGAAATTTAATGTTAATAAGACGAATTACAATAAAAAAAAACTATTATGATTCAAAAATAAAAAAAATAAAAACTTAAAATCTTACAGTGTATTAAACCAAATCAATTAGCTATATTCTAACAAAAGAGAAATATATGTATATATATATATATATATATATATATATTCACAAACAGAGTAACCAAAGCGCAGATAAAAATAATATTAAATTTAAAACTTTCCTTATAAATTATAAAAGGTCCAGTCGCTTAAAAAAAAATTAAAAACAAGATATTATTGGAAGATGAAGCTAAGCCAAAATTGAAATTGCATAAAATTGATAAAATTCCACAATATCTTGCCAAACCAAACTTATAATATACTTAATTTTCTTAGAATAAAAGAAAATTAAGGAATTCACACCCGCTTTAACCCGTCCAAATCAAATCAAACTCAACTAAATAAAACAAGAAAAAGACTATCCTACCGACTGCGCCAATGTGAATACTACGTTAACCCCTCAGCTAACCCTGGGTCTAGATGATTAAAATAAAAAAATTAGAAATTACGAAAAGATTAAAGGCAGCGAATAAAATTATTAATTTTAATGGGTTCTTTTTTAAATGGTTGGGTTAACGTCACAAATAACTAAAAATTTTAATAAATAAAATTTTAAAGACCCTTTTGAGAATGTAAAGTACAAAAAAAAATATTAAACGTCCAATGCTGAGAATTTGTATTTTTCTTGCTTTTATTTAGTAAATAAAAAAAAAAACTTCACCTACCTTATTTCCCCTGCAGAGTTGAAGGGTGACACTTATTTAAACCAATTAAACTGTTCTAAGGTAATTTGTTTCTTATAGTTACAATAAAAAAAAATTAGAATATGAAATTCGAAGCTTGAAAATAAAATCAACTAAATTGAACAATAAAAATTATTTATTCAATTAAAAATAACAAAAAAAAAAAAATATAATTAAAATAATGAGTAAAATAAAAAAAAAAACTACAAAAAAAAATGAATTGAAAATAAAAACGGTCAGAAACAAATTATTACCTTAAGAACAACAAAATAAAACAAAACTACATTATGACTTAACAACGTGTTAAAATCACGGCGTGAATTAAAAATAAAATTAAAGAACATTCCCTTTTATAGCTTAGCCAGGGGGTGGTTTAAACATGGCGCTAAGTCTCTTGACTTAAGATGCCCTCTACACATGAGCATACCACTTTTACCCTGGAACTAAACTAGAAAAGGGGGTTGCCTATGATCTAACCCTACGCGCGAATTTACTTAAGTTCTTTGTAATAATGTATTTCTGACTTCTGAGCTTTATCTGAAATTACTAAAAATACCTACAAAAACAAAATAAACCAATATTACTAGTTTAGTTTACTGAAATTACAAATACAATTAATTGTATTACCAATTTTAATTATAAAACCTTCCAACAGGGGTTTTAACCAATATACATATAGAAAAATAGAAAAAAATGTAAGTTCAGTAAAAGTGTGTGTGTTTACTTTGAATAGATTTTAAGTTAAGTGGTAAATACCTTATATAATTACGTGTTATTTGGCGCATGGATGATTTAAGAGTGCATTTCTTAATGGTTAGGTTGCCAGCTTGAATGGTTATTCTTTAATTGGTGTTTTTGCCAATTAAATATTTTAACCTCACTTTTCATAAATATAATCATTGCTTGTGGAATTGTATTTGCATAAAGTTATGGTGTTACTTTGCGAGTAATACCATATATTTTAGGAGTTTTGTAGAAGATCCAATAGCCACACGGTTAAGCGTTTGGAACTGAATCAAACGTAACTAAATAGCAGAAGTTCGATCCTTCATTACCCAAAAATATTTTTTTTTGTTTTGACCTTTATGCCTTTGTCTATTTAACCTCTCTCCTTTCTTCCTTTTACTCCGCGGTCGTCTTGTTTGTTTTTAAAGTCACCACTATCGGCCCGGTGGTGTGAAGAGTTACCTTTGTTTTCTTTGTTTTATTTGTAATTTCCTCTCCTAATAATAATCACTTATCAAATATGCCTATGTCGTGTGGCGTATGTAATAAATTAATACATCCAACATCAGATTTTATTAAATGTATTGGGAAATGCAATAAATGGCATCATATTCAATGCACGAATCTATCAGAAGCAGATGGAAAATTTTTCTTGAAAGAAAAGAAAAAGAAATCAGCAATTGGCTGGGTTTGTGGAATTTGCAACAATGAAGAAAATGATCTAGACGTATTAACAAATTCAGCTCAGTCTACGTCTACAAATATCCCATCTGAAAATATGCTGGCTAAGCTTATCGAAGATCAATTTAGCTTATTTAAAACAGAAATGTTTAATCGTTTTGAATTACTATCAGCTGATATTAAAGGCCTACATGATAGAGTCCAATCTGTTGAAAAAGAAAATGTGGTTTTGAAGGAAGAAATTCTTACCCTAAAAAGGGCAATGGAATCTAAAAGTAATAATACTAATAACTACATCGAAAATGATTTAATAATGGAGATTGATGATCGAAAAATGAGAAGCAAAAATGTCATGATTTATAATCTTCCCGAGTCAAATTCTTCCTCTCCAACGGATAGAATAAACGATGATATGAAAAGCATTAAAAAAGTTTTTGAATCCGTAGATGTGGATTTTAATCCCAATAAACTTATCAGAGTTGGTGCGTCAAAACGTGGATCTAAATCGAATCCCAGACCTGTAAAGGCAATTTTTAATGATTCTTCCAAGCCTATGGAGATATTTAGAAATTTACGTCATCTTCCTGATAATAATCTAAACATTGCATCTGATTACACTGTTCGTCAAAGGGAATACATAAAGGGAATTAAAATGGAGCTAAAATCAAGAAAGGAAAAGGGGGAAACTGATTTGTATCTAAAATATATAAATGGTATGCCAAAAATAATGGAACCTTCTTTGAATAAGTCTAAACAAAACCAGAAGCCAAAAAACGTAGCAGGAAATCCATCAACAGCCTAAATTTATACTACCAAAACGTCGGCGGACTTAAAACAAAAATTCAGAATGTATCTAAAAACATATTGTGTTCGAACTATGACATTTTAGTCTTAGTTGAAAGTTGGTTGTGTCCGGATATAGGTAATAGTGAATTTGGTTTAATAGGATATGACATTTTTCGTTGTGATAGATCCTTAAAAAGTAGTGCTAAATCCCGTGGCGGTGGTGTAATGTTTGCGGTTAAATCTTCCTTAAATGCAGTTCAAATTAAAAATCCCGCTGACGACGTTGAACAATTATTTATTCTCTTAGATCTTTTACCAGGGCGGCTCATCATTGGTGGTATCTACTTTCCTCCAGCATCACCATTATCTAAATACGAAAATCATTGCTCATCCCTTGATTTCTTGATGGAAACTTATCCAAACTGTAGTATATTACTTTGTGGTGATTACAATTTGCCAAATGTTTCGTGGGAAAATAAAAATCTTGGAGTAGTAGCACATGGTGACATTAGCGAACCAACTCAATTACTAATGGAGTCCTATGGTTTTTGGAATTTCCAGCAACACATCGACGTACCTAATTCTAGAAATGTGTTTTTAGACCTTGTTTTCTCTAACATAGACAATGTTTCTACGTCTACTTCTACAGACTTAATCTCTAACATTAGTGAACACCATTCGGCCTACGAAATTAGTTTATTTAATGATATAAGTGATAATCATAATTACGTAGAATATGTCTTAGATTTTAAGAATGCTAATTACATGGCGATTAATGATTGCATATGTTTAATCAACTGGGACCTTATGTTTTCATCTAGAGATGTAGATAATTGCACCTCTGAGTTTTATCATGTTCTAAACACAATCATACATATGCATGTTCCTATAAGGAAAGTATTTACAAATAAGTATCCTAAATGGTTTAACAGTACTCTCATTAAACTCATCCAGAGGAAAAAAACTGCACATGCAGTTTATAAATCCTCTGGCGAATATCAGGACTTTTTAACTTTTAAATCCTTACGAACTGAATGTAAAAAGCTTGGTGATAAATTACATTTATCTTATGTTACAGATATGGAAAAAAATATTTCAGTTAACACAAATAACTTTTGGAAATATGTTAATAATCTAAAAGAAAATAATAATTTGCCTAAATGTGTGCGCTATAAAGAGTACTCTAGTAATAATACTTTAGACTCAGCTAATTTATTTGCGGACTTTTTTCAATCTGTCTACAACAGTAATTATATCGATGCGCCCACTTTATATTACAATTATCAAGTTGATTACAATTCATTTCTGAACATTGGTATCAATCAGGTATTTGATGAAATAAACTCTCTTAAAGATACTATGACTTGTGGACCAGACGGTTTATGTAACTATTTCATTAAACGTTGCATCTTTACAATTTCGAGACCAATCTATCTACTTTTTAACAAATCTATATTGGAAGAAAGTTTTCCTTTGATGTGGAAACAAAGCTTCATTTGTCCTATTTTCAAAGCTGGTGATCGTAATGATGTTCAATGCTATAGGGGAGTTTCACTACAATCCACATTTCCTAAAATCTTAGATAAAATTGTTGCAGCTCAACTTTCTTGGATAAGTCGCCATATCATTGATATAAATCAACACGGTTTTATAGAAGGCCGCTCTACTGTAACAAATCTAGTAGCTTATCATACGTATATTACAAACGCCCTTGAAAGCCATAGTCAAGTCGATTCGATTTACACAGATTTTTCGAAGGCGTTTGATCGCGTAAACCATAACATCTTAATTGCTAAACTTCGGGCTTTAGGCTTCAACATAAGTATTATAAATTGGATTGATAGCTTCTTAAAGGATAGAACACAACGCGTCAAATATCATTCTTCTATTTCTAAGGACATTTATGTACCATCAGGGGTTCCCCAGGGAACTCACTGTGGTCCAATTTTGTTCTTATTATTTATTAATGACATTGGTGAATACATAAGAAACTGTAATTACTTGTTATTCGCGGATGATTTAAAAATTTTTAAGACAGTAAATTCAATAAATGATACTTATCACATTCAATCTGATATAAATAATATTTTAGCTTGGTGTCTGATCAACGACTTACATTTTAACTTTGATAAATGTTTTCATATGACATTTTGTCGATTGAAAGCATTGATCTCTTTTGAATTTAAAATTTTTGATAATATAATTAAACCTGTTGAAACCATTAAAGATCTGGGTATATCCTTTGATAGAAAGCTTTCTTTTAATATACATATTTATAATATATCTGCCGCGGGATTCAGAATGTTAGGTTTGGTATCTCGTATTTGTAAGGATTTCTCAGCTGAAACATTTAAAATCCTATATTGCACTTTAGTTCGCTCTAAGATTGAATATGCTTCTACGGTCTGGTCTCCATGTTATAATAATTTAAGTTATGCTCTTGATAGAGTTCAAAATAAATTCTTAAGAATAACTGCATATAAGCTTGGAATGCCTAAGAGAGATATATTATATAGAGATATTTTGTTGTCATTGCATCTCGATTCACTAAGTACAAGAAGAGTTTTGGCCGACCTATCGTTTTTGTACAAAATTGTCAACGGTTATTTAGATGTACCAGAATTGTTAAACATGTTAAATTTTGTTTTTAAAGCGTATGGGGTATCCACAAGGAGCTTTGTCTTATTTAGACCAAATATACATTTAACAAATTATGGTTATAATAGCCCTGTAGCAAGAATGGTTAGAATAGCTAATTCTATCAATAGTTACGTTCATTTCGATATGTTTTCGTCTAATATTAATCAATTTAAGCGTAATCTGGCGAATATACGCATTGAGGACTATTTGTAAAAAAGGCTACCTATATTTTTGTTTTTTGGTACATATTTCTTTCTTGTATATCTACTTATAAGTATAGATGTTAATTTCTTCACTTTTACTGTTAAGTTATTATTTTTACAAAATGTAAAATTATTAAATCAATTTATGTATAAAGGGAGGTTATTCCCGTTGATGGATGAATAAATAAATAAATAAATAATTATTAAAATATTAAATCCATAAATTTAAGTAAATTAAAAATAAAATTACAATATTATCAAAGTCGTTTTGTTTAAATTTTTAATTCATATTTTAACTAAACAAAATGATTTTAAATTATTGTGTAAACAACGCGTGAGAACATCCCCTGTAACGCGTACAAGGGCATCCCCTCAACCGATGTCTAGACTCAATAAAATACAAATATTATAGTTAACATATGTGGATTAGAACAACAAATCACTTAACTTGACGATACTTAAATTTTTCTTTAAAAAGTAATAAAAACGCGTTCTCACCCTGGGAGCGTGAGAAATATTCCGAAATGATCTAAACAAAACGACCCCTTGTTATTTCCTTATCTTAATATTTAGAAATGCTTAATTCACAATAAATTATATGCAAATTAATTTATGAAAGAAGATTTCATTTTTAGAATTTGTTTTTAGACAAAAAATTCATATAATTTGAGGTATCTTATTTGGGCCACGAAAAATGAAAAACCTTAAAAATGGCAAATTATGGTTTACTTAAAAATATCTTTAGCAGCCCGCTATATATTTTTCGTAGGAGATAGAAAATCCATCCCACTCTTCTAGAGAATCCTTGTAAATTGTCTCCCAGTCACCGGTAATTAATGCAAACCGCAGAGCATACGAGAAGCAGAGCAGAAAAATTATGAAATCGGCAATTAATTTAAATAAATTAAGCAACTGTAATGCAATATTTCATTTATTAGTTATTTATTTGGTGATTACTAATATTTGTAACTTTTTTGTAACTTTGTTTTAAATTTTATTGCTTTGTAATAGTGATGAATTAAAATAAATTATAAAAGTTCTATTATTCGAGGTACGGCGCTAGGTACGTATATAGGCACCAAGAGTTATACAAGCTTTCGTACTCGCTTCGTCGGTACATAAACTAAAATTGGAATAAATAAATAAATAAAAAAATAAGTAAAAAAATACATAACGTCCCACATTTTTTTAGATAAATTATATGCAAAATAATTTATGAAAGAAGATTTCATTTTTAGAATTTTTTTTTAGACAAAAAATTCATAGAATTTGAAGTTTGTTTCTTATTTGGGCCACGAAAAATGAAAAACCTTAAAAATGGCAAATTATGGTTTACTTAAAAATATCTTTAGCAGCTCGCGATATATTTTTCGTACGAGATAGAAAATCCATCCCACTCTTCTAGAGCTTCCTTGTAAATTATCTCCCACTCACAGGTAATTAATGCGAACCGCAGAGCATACGAGAAGCAGAGCAGAAAAATCATGAAATCGGCAATTAATTTAATTAAATTAAGCATCTGTAACGCAATATTTCATTTATTAGTAAATTATTTGTTGATTATTAATATTTGTAACTTTTTTGTTATTTTGTTTTAAATTTTATTGCTTTGTAATAGTGATGACTTAAAATAAATTATAAAAGTTCTATTATTCGAGGTGCGGCGCTAGGTACGTATATAGGCACTTAGAGTTATACAAGCTTTCGTACTCACTTCGTCGGTACATAAACTATAATTGGAATAAATAAATAAATAAAAAAATAATTAAATAAAAAAATAAGTAAAAAAATACATAACGTTCCACGTTTTTTTAGATAAATTATATGCAAATTAATTTATGAAAGAAGATTTCCTTTTTAGAATTTTTTTTTTAGACAAAAAATTCATAGAATTTGAAGTTTGTTTCTTATTTGGGCCACGAAAAATGAAAAACCTTAAAAATGGCAAATTATGGTTTACTTAAAAATATCTTTAGCAGCTCGCGATATATTTTCCTTAGGAGATAGAAAATCCATCCCACTCTTCTAGAGCTTCCTCGTAAAATATCTCCCACTCACAGGTAATTAATGCGAACCGCAGATCATACGAGAAGCAGAGCAGAAAAATCATGAAATCGGCAATTAATTTAATTAAATTAATTAACTGTAACGCAATATTTCATTTATTAGTAATTTATTTGGTGATTATTAATATTTGTAACTTTTTTGTAATTTTGTTTTAAACTTTATTGCTTTATAATAGTGATGACTTAAAATAAATTATAAAAGTTCTATTATTCGAGGTGCGGCGCTTGGTACGTATATAGGCACTTAGAGTTATACAAGCTTTCGTACTCGCTTCGTCGGTACATAAACTAAAATTGGAATAAATAAATAAATGAAAAAATAATTAAATAAAAAAATAAGTAAAAAAATACATAACGTTCCATATTTTTTTAGATAAATTATGTGCAAATTAATTTATGAAAGAAGATTTCATCTTTAGAATTTTTTTTTAGACAAAAAATTCATAGAATTTGAAGTATATTTCTTATTTGGGCCACAAAAAATGAAAAACCTTAAAAATGGCAAATTATGGTTTACTTAAAAATATCTTTAGCAGCTCGCGATATATTTTCCATAGGAGATAGAAAATCCATCCCACTCTTCTAGAGCTTCCTCGTAAATTATCTCCCACTCACAGGTAATTATTGCGAACCGCAGAGCATATGAGAAGCAGAGCAGAAAAATCATGAAATCGGCAATTAATTTAATTAAATTAAGCATCTGTAACGCAATATTTCATTTATTAGTAATTTATTTGGTGATTATTAATATTTGTAACTTTTTTGTAATTTTGTTTTAAATTTTATTGCTTTGTAATAGTGATGAATTAAAATAAATTATATAAGTTCTATTATTCGAGGTGCGGCGCTAGTTACGTATATAGGCACTTAGAGTTATACAAGCTTTCGTACTCGCTTCGTCGGTACATAAATTAAAATTGGAATAAATAAATATTTTAAAAAATAATTAAGTAAAAAAATACATAACGTTCCACATTTTTTTAGATAAATTATATGCAAATTAATTTATGAAAGAAGATTTCATTTTTAGAATTTTTTTTTTTAGACAAAAAATTCATAGAATTTGAAGTTTGTTTCTTATTTGGGCCACGAAAAATGAAAAACCTTAAAAATGGCAAATTATGGTTTACTTAAAAATATCTTTAGCAGCCCGCTATATATTTTTCGTAGGAGATAGAAAATCCATCCCACTCTTCTAGAGAATCCTTGTATATTGTCTCCCACTCACCGGTAATTAATGCGAACCGCAGAGCATACGAGAAGCAGAGCTGAAAAATCATGAAATCGGCAATTAATTTAATTAAGTTAAGCAACTGTAACGCATGTAACGCAATTTTTCATTTATTGGTAATTTATTTGGTGATTATTAATATTTGTAACTTTATTGTAATTTTGTTTTAAATTTTATTGCTTATTGCTTTGTAATAGTGATGAATTAAAATAAATTATAAAAGTTCTATTATTCGAGGTGCGGCGCTAGGTACGTATATAGGCACTTAGAGTTATACAAGCTTTCGTACTCGCTTCGTCGGTACCTAAACTAAAATTGGAATAAATAAATAAATAATTAAATAAAAAAATATGTAAAAAAATACATAACGTTCCACATTTTTTTAGATAATTTATATGCAAATTAATTTATGAATGAAGATTTCATTTTTATAATTTTTTTTTAGACAAAAAATTCATAGAATTTGAAGTTTGTTTCTTATTTGGGCCACGAAAAATGAAAAACCTTAAAAATGGCAAATTATGGTTTACTTAAAAATATCTTTAGCAGCCCGCTATATATTTTTTGTAGGAGATAGAAAATCCATCCCACTCTTCCAGAGAATCCTTGTAAATTGTCTCCCACTCACCGGTAATTAATGCGAACCGCAGAGCATACGAGAAGCAGAGCTGAAAAATCATGAAATCGGCAATTAATTTAATTAAATTAAGCAACTGTAACGCAATTTTTCATTTATTAGTAATTTATTTGGTGATTATTAATATTTGTAACTTTTTTGTAATTTTGTTTTAAATTTTATTGCTTTGTAATAGTGATGAATTAAAATAAATTATAAAAGTTCTATTATTTGAGATGCGGCGCTAGGTACGTATATAGGTACTTAGAGTTATACAAGCTTTCGTACTCGCTTCGTCGGTACATAAACTAAAATTGGAATAAATAAATAAATAAAAAAATAATTAAATAAAAAAATAAGTAAAAAAATACTTAACGTTCCACATTTTTTTAGATAAATTATATGCAAATTAATGTATGAAAGAAGATTTCATTTTTAGAATTTTTTTTTTAGACAAAAAATTCATAGAATTTGAAGTTGGTTTCTTATTTGGGCCACGAAAAATGAAAAACCTTAAAAATGGCAAATTATGGTTTTCTTAAAAATATCTTTAGCAGCTCGCGATATATTTTCCGTAGGAGATAGAAAATCCATCTCACTCTTCTAGAGCTTCCCCGTAAATTATCTCCCATTCACAGGTAATTAATGCGAACCGCAGAGCATACGAGAAGCAGAGCAGAAAAGTCATGAAATCTGCAATTAATTTAATTAAATTAAGCATCTGTAACGCAATATTTCATTTATTAGTAATTTATTTGTTGATTATTAATATTTGTAACTTTTTTGTAATTTTGTTTTAAATTTTATTGATTTCTAATAGTGATGACTTAAAATAAATTATAAAAGTTATATTATTCGAGGTGCGGCGCTAGGTACGTATATGGGCACTTAGAGTTATACAAGCTTTCGTACTGTACATAAACTAATATTGGAATAAATAAATAAATAAAAAAATAAATAAATAAAAAAATAAGTAAAAAAATACATAACGTTCCACATTTTTTTAGATAAATTATATGCAAATTAATTTATGAAAGAAGATTTCATTTTTAGAATTTTTTTTTTAGACAAAAAATTCATAGAATTTGAAGTTGGTTTCTTATTTGGGCCACAAAAATGAAAAACCTTAAAAATGGCAAATTATGGTTTACTTAAAAATATCTTTAGCAGCTCGCGATATATTTTCCGTAGGAGATAGAAAATCCATCCCACTCTTCTAGAGCTTCCTCGTAAATTATCTCCCACTCACAGGTAATTAATGCGAACCGCAGAGCATACGAGAAGCAGAGCAGAAAAATCATAAAATCGGCAATTAATTTAATTAAATTAAGTAACTGTAACACAATATTTTATTTATTAGTAATTTATTTGGTGATTATTAATATTTGTAACTTTTTTGTAATTTTGTTTTAAATTTTATTGCTTTTTAATAGTGATGACTTAAAATAAATTATAAAAGTTCTATTATTCGAGGTGCGGCTCTTGGTACGTATATAGGCACTTAGAGTTATACAAGCTTTCGTACTCGCTTCGTCGGTACATAAACTAAAATTGGAATAAATAAATAAATGAAAAAATAATTAAATAAAAAAATAAGTAAAAAAATACATAACGTTCCATATTTTTTTAGATAAATTATATGCAAATTAATTTATGAAACAAGATTTCATTTTTAGAATTTTTTTTTAGACAAAAAATTCATAGAATTTGAAGTATGTTTCTTATTTGGGCCACAAAAAATTAAAAACCTAAAAAATGGCAAATTATGGTTTACTTAAAAATATCTTTAGCAGCTCACGATATATTTTCCGTAGGAGATAGAAAATCCATCCCACTCTTCTAGAGCTTCCTCGTAAATTATCTCCCACTCACAGGTAATTAATGCGAACCGCAGAGCATACGAGAAGCAGAGCAGAAAAATCATGAAATCGGCAATTAATTTAATTAAATAAAGCATCTGTAACGCAATATTTCATTTATTAGTAATTTATTTGGTGATTATTAATATTTGTAACTTTTTCGTAATTTTGTTTTAAATTTTATTGCTTTGTAATAGTGATGAATTAAAATAAATTATAAAAGTTCTATTATTCGAGGTGCAGCGCTAGTTACGTATATAGGCACTTAGAGTTATACAAGCTTTCGTACTCGCTTCGTCGGTACATAGACTAAAATTGGAATAAATAAATAAATGAAAAAATAATTAAATAAAAAAATAAGTAAAAAAATACATAACGTTCCATATTTTTTTAGATAAATTATATGAAAATTAATTTATGAAAGAAGATTTCATTTTTAGAATTTTTTTTTAGACAAAAAATTCATAGAATTTGAAGTATGTTTCTTATTTGGGCCACAAAAAATTAAAAACCTTAAAAATGGCAAATTATGGTTTACTTAAAAATATCTTTAGCAGCTCGCGATATATTTTCCGTAGGAGATAGAAAATCCATCCCACTCTTCTAGAGCTTCCTCGTAAATTATCTCCCACTCACAGGTAATTAATGCGAACCGCAGAGCATACGAGAAGCAGAGCAGAAAAATCATGAAATCGGCAATTAATTTAATTAAATTTAGCATCTGTAACGCAATATTTCATTTATTAGTAATTTATTTGGTGATTATTAATATTTGTAACTTTTTTGTAATTTTGTTTTAAATTTTATTGATTTCTAATAGTGATGACTTATAATAAATTATAAAAGTTCTATTATTCGAGGTGCGGCGCTAGGTACGTATATGAGCACTTAGAGTTATACAAGCTTTCGTACTCGCTTTGTCTGTACATAAACTAATGTTGGAATAAATAAATAAATAAAAAAATTAATAAATAAAAAAATAAGTAAAAAAATACATAACGTTCCACATTTTTTTAGATAAATTATATGCAAATTAATTTATGAAAGAAGATTTCATTTTTAGAATTTTTTTTTTAGACAAAAAATTCATAGAATTTGAAGTTGGTTTCTTATTTGGGCCACGAAAAATGAAAAACCGTAAAAATGGCAAATTATGGTTTACTTAAAAATATCTTTAACAGCTCGCGATATATTTTCCGTAGGAGATAGAAAATCCATCCCACTCTTCTAGAGCTTCCTCGTAAATTATCTCCCACTCACAGGTAATTATTGCGAACCGCAGAGCATATGAGAAGCAGAGCAGAAAAATCATGAAATCGGCAATTAATTTAATTAAATTAAGCATCTGTAACGCAATATTTCATTTATTAGTAATTTATTTGGTGATTATTAATATTTGTAACTTTTTTGTAATTTTGTTTTAAATTTTATTGCTTTGTAATAGTGATGAATTAAAATAAATTATATAAGTTCTATTATTCGAGGTGCGGCGCTAGTTACGTATATAGGCACTTAGAGTTATACAAGCTTTCGTACTCGCTTCGTCGGTACATAAATTAAAATTGGAATAAATAAATATTTTAAAAAATAATTAAATAAAAAAATAAGTAAAAAAATACATAACGTTCCACATTTTTTTAGATAAATTATATGCAAATTAATTTATGAAAGAAGATTTCATTTTTAGAATTTTTTTTTTAAGACAAAAAATTCATACAATTTGAAGTTTGTTTCTTATTTGGGCCTCGAAAAATGAAAAACCTTAAAAATGGCAAATTATGGTTTACTTAAAAATATCTTTAGCAGCCCGCTATATATTTTTCGTAGGAGATAGAAAATCCATCCCACTCTTCTAGAGAATCCTTGTATATTGTCTCCCACTCACCGGTAATTAATGCGAACCGCAGAGCATACGAGAAGCAGAGCAGAAGAATCATGAAATCGGCAATTAATTTAATTAAATTTAGCAACTGTAACGCAATTTTTCATTTATTGGTAATTTATTTGGTGATTATTAATATTTGTAACTTTATTGTAATTTTGTTTTAAATTTTATTGCTTATTGCTTTGTAATAGTGATGAATTAAAATAAATTATAAAAGTTCTATTATTCGAGGTGCGGCGCTAGGTACGTATATAGGCACTTAGAGTTATACAAGCTTTCGTACTCGCTTCGTCGGTACATAAACTAAAATTGGAATAAATAAATAAATAAAAAAATAATTAAGTAAAAAAATACATAACGTTCCACATTTTTTTAGATAAATTATATGCAAATTAATTTATGAAAGATGATTTCATTTTTAGAATTTTTTTTTTTAGACAAAAAATTCATAGAATTTGAAGTTTGTTTCTTATTTGGGCCACGAAAAATGAAAAACCTTAAAAATGGCAAATTATGGCTTACTTAAAAATACCTTTAGCAGCCCGCTATATATTTTTCGTAGGAGATAGAAAATCCATCCCACTATTCTAGAGAATCCTTGTAAATTGTATCCCACTCACCGGTAATTAATGCGAACCGCAGAGCATACGAGAAGCAGAGCAGAAAAATCATGAAATCGGCAATTAATTTAATTAAATGTAACTGTAACTGTAACGCAATTTTTCATTTATTAGTAATTTATTTGGTGATTATTAATATTTGTAACTTTTTTGTAATTTTGTTTTAAATTTTATTGCTTTGTAATAGTAATGAATTAAAATAAATTATAAAAGTTCTATTATTCGAGGTGCGGCGCTAGGTACGTATATAGGCACTAAGAGTTATACAAGCTTTCGTACTCGCTTCGTCGGTACATAAACTAAAATTGGAATAAATAAATAATTAAAAAAATAAGTAAAAAAATACATAACGTTTCACACTTTTTTAGATAAATTATATGCAAATTAATTTATGAAAGAAGATTTCATTTTTAGAATTTTTTTTTTAGACAAAAAATTCATAGAATTTGAAGTTTGTTTCTTGTTTGGGCCACGAAAAATGAAAAACCTTAAAAATGGCAAATTATGGTTTACTTAAAAATATCTTTAGCAGCCCGCTATATATTTTTCGTAGAAGATAGAAAATCCATCCCACTCTTCTAGAGAATCCTTGTTAATTGTCTCCCACTCACCGGTAATTAATACAAACCGCAGAGCATACGAGAAGCAGAGCAGAAAAATCATGAAATCGGCAATTAATTTAATTAAATTAGGCAACTGTAACGCAATTTTTCACATATTAGTAATTTATTTGGTGATTTTAATATTTGTAACTTTTTTGTAATTTTGTTTTAAATTTTATTGCTTTGTAATAGTAATGAATTAAAATAAATTATAAAAGTTCTATTATTCGAGGTGCGGCGCTAGGTACGTATATAGGCACTTAGTGTTATACAAGCTTTCGTACTCGCTTCGTCGGTACATAAACTAAATGTAAATATATCATTTATTACATCTCCAGTTTTATTAATTTTTTTTAATTTTTATGTTAGGAATAAAATAATTTACTTTGTAGTTGATTTAAACAAGTAAAAATAGTTTAGTTTTCTTTATGATAAAAATTTGTTTCTCACGAGTGTTTTGTATAAAATTTTGTTTCTCACGAGTGTTTTGTTTATGTCTGGAGTATTAAGTAATGCACCCTTGTTATTCTTTGGATTAAGTGTGGACAAATTTATTGCCTACCAACGGATGGAGGGTGAAACTGCTAAGTCAGGTCAACTTAGCAAGACATAAACTAAACACTTAAGTTTTTTTTACTACATTTGAATTAAATAATATTTTATTATTTATTTAAATTTTATATTTTTAATGTCATAATTAGAGTTTGGCAGATATTTGTATTATTGTAAATTTTCAGATTTTACTTGTTTGATCATAGATATGATTAAAGAAAATTATTTTATTCCACGTTAGAGATTAAGCGTAGGCTACCAAATTCACCCCGAGCTTAGGGATGAATTTGGTTTGCCCTACTTTATTATTAGAACCAATAAGGGGCTTTGATTGGTGTCTTTACTTCAGTAAGTTATGACGTAATAAGGGATGCCAAGCAAAGTCTATAAATTGTAAAGAAACCTTAAAATCATTGAATTCCATAATGTTCTGATCTAGAGTAATGTTTGTTCTTAACTCTGATCAGTCAAGATCATTTCAGTTTGTTCGTGACGCGTTTTTTTTCACTTTATTGTTATTAGAAGTTTATTTGATTTTATTCAAAAAGTTAGTAATTTTTGTTTTGTAAGTTTATTGTGTGATTTGCGGAATATTTTTAAGGTTTCTATTGGTTCTTCAATAAGTTGTATTTTATTTGAAATTGATTATTTTTTTCCATTAGTTTTTTTTTATAATTATTTTTTTTTTAGTGAATTTCTTTTTTTTTTTGTAATTTTTTTTGATTATTTTTTTTTAATCTTAATATTACCTTTTTTTAATATATTTAATATTACTTAAATATTGGTTTTTAATAATCTTCAATAAGTTCCCAATAAAACCTTAAATACTTTAGCAAAGAAATTTAAATAAAAGTGAACTTGGCTCGATCAGAATTTTGATTCTGCAAGTTAAGAACAAGTAAGTACAAGTATTAATTTTGGATTTAGCTTTTTTTTATAAACCAACTTAGAAGAAAATAATAACTCAGCTATTTGTTTAACATCAAGTTGGTCACTATTTAACTAAATGTAAACGTCGGCTTAACCCTAAAAAATAACCCATTAATTATTCATTTAATTAACGTGCTTTCGGTCATCTTTCTTTTTAATAAATATTATTTTTAAATAACACCAATAAAATAATAAAGACCAACAAGGGTTTTAAGCTGAGGGTCGACGTAAGATTTACATTGGCGCAGTCGGTAGGATTTTTACATTCCACCGCTGCCTACATTGGCGCAGTCGGTAGGATTTTTTACATTCCACCGCTGCCTACATTGGCGCAGGATGTAAAAATTTTTCTTCTTTGTTGGTGTGTAAAATCTTTAATTTTTTTTTCTGAATTATCTTTCATTTTTGGTATTTTTGACGATTTTTTTTTTCACATCATATTGTTTGTTGTGGTATTGTTTTGGATAAGTGTAATTAGTAGTATTTTTTTTAATTTATGGATCAGAACATGTGTGAATTCCCTTATCTTTCGAAATGAAATGATATAGTAGTAATAGTTTATTAATTAAATTAAATATCTGTTTCTTTAATTAATTAGGTATTTTAGATTTGTTGATTTGCAGTGTAATTTTTTTATTATTAGGTTTGAAAGTAGGTAAATTAAAATCATTTGATACTTCTAATTATAGACTTGACAGAGACTTGAATTTCTTTTTCTAACTTGTAGTTGTACAATCGAAGTTATAGTTTCTGGAGTTTTTGTTTTTATATTTTATATCAATTACAATAAACATGGATATTAATTGTGAAGAAAATGTAGAAAGTGTAGAAAATTCAGATGTTAAATCTTTTGATAATAAGTTCAGTAATTTTTATAATTTAAATTTTGATATTAATATGATAGAAAATTTTTCAGATAATAGTTATATAAATATTTGTATAGCAGAAATTAAAACAATAATAAAATGTTTTGGTTGGAATGAAATTCAAGCCTTTAGTTTAATGAAATTAAAATTGAAAGGAAAGGCTCGTAATTATTTTTATGAAGTACCTTTGGACAGAAGACCAAATGATTTTATTTCGTTGTGCCTTTGGTTATTGAGTATATTCGGAAAGAAATTAGAAGTATTTACGGAAAAGCATTTCGAAAATATTTATCGTAAAGAAGGTGAAAATTTAGCTGAATTTGTTGTAAGGTTAGAAATAGTTGGTAATAAAATTTTTCCGTATAAAGTAAACGATAAAATTTCGGTATAAAATTCAATTTTGAGAAATCATTTCGTATTTAAACAATTTTTGGAAGGAATAGATACTAGATTGTGTAACAGTATTCTTGAGAAACGAACAGAATTTAATACTGTTTATGATGCTTTATCCTTTGCAGAAGCATGTGAGAAATTATTTAAAAGTGAAATTAAAATTACTAAAGCAGATGTCAGAATTAATTTATTTAAAAAGCAGGAGAGTAAGGAAAAGTCGGTAAATGTGTTACCTAAAGTAAATCCAAAAACTTCACGTCGTCAACTTTTAAAATTATTTCCTAATATGTCAAAATTATGTTGGAATTGTGGAGATGGGAGTCATTTACGAATAAATTGTCCTAAATCTCCACAAATATTATGTTTTTGTTGCAATAATGTTGGACACACTTATAATGATTGTCCGGAAAAGTTTAAGTTTTAGATTTGTTTTAATGTTCTCACATGAGTCCTAGAAAATTTATAATTTTTCAAAATTTAATAAATTAGCAGTTAATGTTTAGTCTCAATTACCTAGAATTAATTGAAGTTAGTTTTTTATTTTTATTCTTGTTTGGCAAATCATCATTTAAGAAGTTTCCTTTGTAATTGTTGTGTGGAATATTTAATACAACATTTTTCATGAGATGTAAGAGTGAATATTAACAAAAGGTAGTAAGGAATTTGTTATTAGAAGGAAATTCAGATAAGGAGAGTAGATTTTTTTTTGTAACGTGTGTAGTGTAGGAAATATTTTCCTGAGGATGTGGTATGATTATCTTTGTTTGAAGTTTTTGTTGTTGTATGTAGCGGTTAGAAATAAGGTACTGATCACACTTTATTGAAAACTGTCAGAGATAGTAAGTGGTATTGGAGATAATCATACCCCTGGTGGAGTATTTTGTAGTTAGAAATAACTACCCGTCTATGAAATGTAATTTGTAGTAATTGTAGTACCGAAAGTAATATTTTTTTTTCTTGGTCGGAGTTTCGTAGTATTTAGTTACTACTTGTCCAAGAAAAATTATGGTTGTAGTTTCTTTGGTCGGAGTTTTGTAGTACTCTGTTACTACCTGTCCAAAGAAAAGTTGTTTTGTATGTGTTCCTTGGTCGGAGTTTTGTAGTTCGTTAAGTTGTAACTACCTGTCCAAGTGAAAGATTTGTTAGTTGTTCCTTGGTCGGAGTTTTGTAGTTCATTAAGTTGTAACTACCTGTCCAAGTGAAAATTTTGTTATTTTTTTTTCTTGGTCGGAGTTTCGTAGTATTTAGTTACTACTTGTCCAAGAAAAATTATTGTTGTAGTTTCTTTGCTCGGAGTTTTGTAGTACTTCGTTACTACCTGTCCAAATGGAAGTTGTTATATCCTTGGTCGGAGTATGGTAGTACATTAAGTTGTTACTACCTGTCCAAGTGATAGTTGTAGTTCCTGTATTGGTGTTTGTATTTCATATTGTTGATAATACATAATTAGGAACGGATGTTGTGAATGATGTGAGTCAGAGGTCAAAGTGTTTGACCATAAAGATGTGTTGAAGATCTTGATTATATGTAATAGAACACATTTGTTGACAATTTTGAAAGATCAAGTTAGATTTACTTTAGTAATTTTGGAAAATTAGAATGGTCGATTTTTTTTGCGTAAGTTGAAAGTTATGTCTTGTGTTAGTTATAAATACTTTGCTTTTATAAGAATTTGATCTGCCATGAAATTTTAGAACAAAACTTGTGGTGCCTGGTTGGAAACAACGCCATGGTAAAATATCAAGATATATTTCAACGAAAGGAATGAAAAGTTTATACGAAGAGGTTTCTTGATGGTGTAGTACGTGGAAGTTATAATACATGAAGAAAATTGGAAACTAATTCCATAGGTCTGAACCGAGTAGGGCCTAATACAATTGAAAAATTCAGAAGATCATCTTATTTAATTAAGGATGGAGACGTAAAGGACCGGAACAGAATTAAGGAACCATGTAAGAAGGAACACAAGATTCTTGAGTAATAGTTTCGGATATTTTTTTTTATCATTGTAAGAATTTATTTTTAATGTTCAAGTAAAATTTTAATGAATTTATTGGTAATTTGTAATTTGTAACTTTGGTAGACAGAAACGAGCAGGTATGCTCTTATTTTAAGTAGGGAGGGATGTAAATATATCATTTATTACATCTCCAGTTTTATTAATTTTTTTAATTTTTATGTTAGGAATAAAATAATTTACTTTGTAGTTGATTTAAACAAGTAAAAATAGTTTAGTTTTCTTTATGTTTTGTATAAAATTTTGTTTCTCACGAGTGTTTTGTTTATGTCTGGAGTATTAAGTAATGCACCCTTGTTATTCTTTGGATTAAGTGTGGACAAATTTATTGCCTACCAACGGATGGAGGGTGAAACTGCTAAGTCAGGTCAACTTAGCAAGACATAAACTAAACACTTAAGTTTTTTTTACTACATTTGAATTAAATAATATTTTATTATTTATTTAAATTTTATATTTTTAATGTCATAATTAGAGTTTGGCAGATATTTGTATTATTGTAAATTTTCAGATTTTACTTGTTTGATCATAGATATGATTAAAGAAAATTATTTTATTCCACGTTAGAGATTAAGCGTAGGCTACCAAATTCACCCCGAGCTTAGGGATGAATTTGGTTTGCCCTACTTTATTATTAGAACCAATAAGGGGCTTTGATTGGTGTCTTTACTTAAGTAAGTTATGACGTAATAAGGGATGCCAAGCAAAGTCTATAAATTGTAAAGAAACCTTAAAATCATTGAATTCCATAATGTTCTGATCTAGAGTAATGTTTGTTCTTAACTCTGATCAGTCAAGATCATTTCAGTTTGTTCGTGACGCGTTTTTTTTCACTTTATTGTTATTAGAAGTTTATTTGATTTTATTCAAAAAGTTAGTAATTTTTGTTTTGTAAGTTTATTGTGTGATTTGCGGAATATTTTTAAGGTTTCTATTGGTTCTTCAATAAGTTGTATTTTATTTGAAATTGATTATTTTTTTCCATTAGTTTTTTTTTATAATTATTTTTTTTTTAGTGAATTTCTTTTTTTTTTTGTAATTTTTTTTGATTATTTTTTTTTAATCTTAATATTACCTTTTTTTAATATATTTAATATTACTTAAATATTGGTTTTTAATAATCTTCAATAAGTTCCCAATAAAACCTTAAATACTTTAGCAAAGAAATTTAAATAAAAGTGAACTTGGCTCGATCAGAATTTTGATTCTGCAAGTTAAGAACAAGTAAGTACAAGTATTAATTTTGGATTTAGCTTTTTTTTATAAACCAACTTAGAAGAAAATAATAACTCAGCTATTTGTTTAACATCAAGTTGGTCACTATTTAACTAAATGTAAACGTCGGCTTAACCCTAAAAAAGAACCCATTAATTATTCATTTAATTAACGTGCTTTCGGTCATCTTTCTTTTTAATAAATATTATTTTTAAATAACACCAATAAAATAATAAAGACCAACAAGGGTTTTAAGCTGAGGGTTGACGTAAGATTTACATAAAATTAGAATGAATAAATAAAAAAATAAGTAAAAAATACATAACATTCCACATTTTTTTAGATAAATTATATGCAAATTAATTTATAAAAGAAGATTTCATTTTTAGAATTATTTTTTTTAGACAAAAAATTCATAGAATTTGAAGTTTGTTTCTTATTTGGGCCACGAAAAATGAAAAACCATAAAAATGGCAAATTATGGTTTACCTAAAAATATCTTTAGCAGCTCGCGATATATTTTCCGTAGGAGATAGAAAATCCATCCCACTCTTCTAGAGCTTCCTCGTAAATTATCTCCGACTCACAGGTAATTAATGCGAACCGCAGAGCATACGAGAAGCAGAGCAAAAAAATCATGAAATCGGCATGTAATTAAATTAAATTAAGCAACTGTAAGGCAATATTTCATTTATTAGTAATTTATTTGGTGATTATTATTATTTGTAACTTTTTTGTAATTTTGTTTTAAATTTTATTGCTATGTAATAGGGATGAATGAAAATAAATTGTAAAAGTTCTATTACTCGAGGTGCGGCGCTAGGTACGTATATAGGCACTTAGAGTTATACAAGCTTTCGTACTCGCTTCGTCGGTACATAAACTAAAATTTTAATTAATAAATAATTAAAAAAATAAAAAAATAATTAAATAAAAAAATAAGAAAAAAAATACATAACGTTCCACATTTTTTTAGATAAATTATATGCAAATTAATTTATGAAAGAAGATTTCATTTTAGAATTTTTTTTTTAGACAAAAAATTCATAGAATTTGAAGTTTGTTTCTTATTTGGGCCACGAAAAATGAAAAACCTTAAAAATGGAAATAATAATTTAAGCAACTGCAAAGCAATATTTCATTTATTAGTAATTTATTTGATGATTATTAATAATTGTAACTTTTTTGTAATTTTGTTTTAAATTTTATTGCTTTGTAAAAGTGATGAATTAAAATAAATTATAAAAGTTCTATTATTCGAGGTGCGGCGCTAGGTACGTATATAGGCACTTAGAGTTATGCAAGCTTTCGTACTCGCTTCGTCGGTACATAAACTAAAATTGGCATAAATAAATAAATAAAAAAATAATTAAATAAAAAAATAAGTAAAAAAATACACAACGTTCCACATTTTTTTAGATAAATTATATGCAAATTAATTTATGAAAGAAGATTTCATTTTTAGAATTTTATTTTTTAGACAAAAAATTCATAGAATTTGAAGTTTGTTTCTTATTTGGGCCACGAAAAATGAAAAACCTTAAAAATGGCAAATTATGGTTTACTTAAAAATATCTTTAGCAGCCCGCTATATATTTTCCGTAGGAGATAGAAATACCATCCCACTCTTCTAGAGCTTCCTCGTAAATTATCTCCCACTCACAGGTAATTAATGCGAACCGCAGAGCATACGAGAAGCAGAGCAGAAAAATCATGAAATCGACAATTAATTTTATTAAATTAAGCAACTGTAACGCAATTTTTCATTTATTAGTAATTTATTTGGTGATTATTAATATTTGTTACTTTTTTGTAATTTTGATTTAAATTTTATTGCCTTGTAATAGTGATGAATTATAATAAATTATAAAAGTTCTATTATTCGAGGTGCGGCGCTATGTACGTATATAGGCACTTAGAGTTATACAAGCTTTCGTACTCGCTTCGTCGGTACATAAACTAAAATTGGAATAAAAAAATAAATAAAAAAATAATTAAATAAAAAAATAAGTAAAAAAAACATAACGTTCCACATTTTTTTAGATAAATTATATGCAAATTAATTTATGAAAGAAGATTTCATTTTTAGAATTTTTTTTTTAGACAAAAAATTCATAGAATTTGAAGTTTGTTTCTTATTTGGGCCACGAAAAATGAAAAACCTTAAAAATAGCAAATTATGGTTTACTAAAAAATATCTTTAGCAGCCCGCTATATATTTTCCGTAGGAGATAGAAAATCCATCCCACTATTCTAGAGCTTCCTCGTAAATTATCTCCCACTCACAGGTAATTAATGCGAACCGCAGAGCATACGAGAAGCAGAGCAGAAAAATCATGAAATCGGCAATTAATTTAATTAAATTAAGCAACTGTAACGCAATTTTTCATTTATTAGTAATTTATTTAGTGATTATTAATATTTGTTACTTTTTTGTAATTTTGTTTTAAATTCTATTGCTTTGTAATAGTAATAAATTAAAATAAATTATAAAAGTTCTATTATTCGAGGTGCGGCGCTAGGTACGTATACAGGGTGATTTTTTTAACCTGGAAAATGGAATTATCTCGAAAAATACGCATCGCACAAAAAAATTTGCCAGATCGAAACTTTATCTCTCCGAAGGAGTCATATGTTAGTACTAAATTTCTCCCATCCCGACACCCACTGGGGGCAGGGCCGGCGGCAGCTTTGAATCTTAAATACGAACACCCATTTTTTATCGCAGATTCGGATTCAACGTCAAAAGGTACGTACGATTTGTCCGAAAAATTTTTTCCATTCGAGACAGATGGCGCTGTAATCACAAAAAATGAACAGAAATCAAAAGAATCAAAAATCAGATAAACATGCATTTATTATTTTTCGACGGGCTATTCAATGATAATACGGTTGCTGGTATGTTAAAAAACTACATTTAGCATAACCCAGGAACAACGACGGGGGCGTAGTAGTTTTCTGTTCCCTTCGGGGTGCTTGATTAACGTGAGTCCCCTTGCCTCTCATCTTTTGGGGTGCTTCATTAGCGTGAGTCCCCTTGCCTCTCACTATTCAAGTAAATGCTCGAAATGCTGACCTTGAACTTCATACATTTGTCGATCCGCTCTTCAAATGACTGTACACAACTGAGAAGTACGTCTCCAGGAATATGGTCACAAGCATTCCTGATTCGTTCAATCATATTAGCACGAGTTGTTAATATTAGACGAAAACATATCGAAATGAACGTAACTATTGATAGCATTAGCTATTCTAACCATTCTTGCTACAGGGCTATTATAACCATAATTTGTCAAATGTATATTTGGTCTAAATAGGACTAAGCTCCTTGTGGATACCCCATACGCTTTAAAAACAAAATTTAACATGTTTAACAATTCTGGTACATCTAAATAACCGTTGACAAATTTTGTACAAAAACGATAGGTCGGCCAAAACTCTTCTTGTACTCAGTGAATCGAGATGCAATGACAACAAAATATCTCTATATAATATATCTCTCTTAGGCATTCCAAGCTTATGCAGTTATTCTTAAGAATTTATTTTGAACTCTATCAAGAGCATAACTTAAATTATTATATTATGGAGACCAGACCGTAGAAGCATATTCAATCTTAGAGCTAACTAAAGAGCAATATAGGATTTAAAATGTTTCAGCTGAGAAATCCTTACAAATACGAGATACCAAACCTAACATTCTGAATCCCGCGGCAGTTATATTATAAATATGTATATTAAAAGAAAGCTTTCTATCAAAGGTTATACCCAGATCTTTAATGGTTTCAACAGGTTTTATTATATTATCGAAAATTTTAAATTCAAAAGAGATCAATGCTTTCAATCGACAAAATGTCATATGAAAACATTTATCAAAGTTAAAATGTAAGTCGTTGATCAGACACCAAGCTAAAATATTATTTATATCAGATTGAATGTGATAAGTATCATTTATTGAATTTATTGTCTTAAAAATTCTTAAATCATCCGCGAATAACAAGTAATTACAGTTTCTTATGTATTCACCAATGTCATTAATAAATACTAAGAACAAAATTGGACCGCAGTGAGTTCCCTGGGGAACCCCTGATGGTACATAAATGTCCTTAGAAATAGAAGAATGATATTTGACGCGTTGTGTTCTATCCTTTAAGAAGCTATCAATCCAATTTATAATACTTATGTTGAAGCCTAAAGCCCGAAGTTTAGCAATTAGGATGCTATGGTTTACGCGATCAAACGCCTTCGAAAAATCAGTGTAAATCGGATTGACTTGATTATGGCTTTCAAGGGCGTTTGTAATATACGTATGATAAGCTACTAGATTTGTTACAGTAGAACGGCCTTCTATAAAACCGTGTTGATTTATATCAATGATATGGCGACTTATCCAAGAAAGTTGAGCTGCAACAATTTTATCTAAGATTTTAGGAAATGTGGATTGTAGTGAAACTCCCCTATAGCATTGAACATCATTACGATCACCAGCTTTGAAAATAGGACAAATGAAGCTTTGTTTCCACATCAAAGGAAAACTTTCTTCCAATATAGATTTGTTAAAAAGTAGATAGATTGGTCACGAAATTGTAAAGATGCAACGTTTAATGAAATAGTTACATAAACCGTCTGGTCCACAAGTCATAGTATCTTTAAGAGAGTTTATTTCATCAAATACCTGATTGATACCAATGTTCAGAAATGAGTTGTAATCAACTTGATAATTGTAATAAAAGTGGGCGCATCGATATAATTGCTGTTGTAGACAGATTGAAAAAAGTCCGCAAATAAATTAGCTGAGTCTAAAGTATTATTACTAGAGTACTCTTTATAGCGCACACATTTAGGCAAATTATTATTTTCTTTTAGATTATTAACATATTTCCAAAAGTTATTTGTGTTAACTGAAATATTTTTTCCATATCTGTAACATAAGATAAATGTAATTTATCACCAAGCTTTTTACATTCAGTTCGTAAGGATTTAAAAGTTAAAAAGTCCTGATATTCGCCAGAGGATTTATAAACTGCATGTGCAGTTTTTTTCCTCTGGATAAGTTTAATGAGAGTACTGTTAAACCATTTAGGATACTTATTTGTAAATACTTTCCTTATAGGAACATGCATATGTATGATTGTGTTTAGAACATGTAAAACTCAGAGGTGCAATTATCTATATCTCTAGATGAAAACATAAGGTCCCAGTTGATTAAACATATGCAATCATTAATCGCCACGTAATTAGCATTCTTAAAATCTAAGACATATTCTATGTAATTATGATTATCACTTATATCATTAAATAAACTAATTTCGTAGGCCGAATGGTGTTCACTAATGTTAGAGATTAAGTCTGTAGAAGTAGACGTAGAAACATTGTCTATGTTAGAGAAAACAAGGTCTAAAAACACATTTCTAGAGTTAGGTACGTCGATGTGTTACTGGAAATTCCAAAAACCATAGGACTCCATTAGTAATTGAGTTGGTTCGCTAATGTCACCATGCGCAACTACTCCAAGATTTTTATTTTCCCACGAAACATTTGGCAAATTGTAATCACCACAAAGTAATATACTACAGTTTGGATAAGTTTCCATCAAGAAATCAAGGGATGAGCAATGATTTTCATATTAAGATAATGGCGATGCTGGAGGAAAGTAGATACCACCAATGATGAGCCGCCCTGGTAAAAGATCTAAGAGAATAAATAATTGTTCAACGTCGTCAGCGGGATTTTTAATTTGAACTGCATTTAAGGAAGATTTAACCGCAAACATTACACTACCGCCACGGGACTTAGCACTACTTTTTAAGGATCTATCACAACGAAAAATGTCATATCCTATTAAACCAAATTCACTATTACCTATATCCGGACACAACCAACTTTCAACTAAGACTAAAATGTCATAGTTCGAACACAATATGTTTTTAGATAGATTCTGAATTTTTGTTTTAAGTCCGCCGACGTTTTGGTAGTATAAATTTAGGCTGTTGATGTATTTCCTGCTACGTTTTTTTGGTTCTGGTTTTGTTTAGACTTATTCAAAGAAGGTTCCATTATTTTTGGCATACCATTTATATATTTTAGATACAAATCAGTTTCCCCATTTTCTTTTCTTGATTTTAGCTCCATTTTAATTCCCTTTATGTATTCCCTTTGACGAACAGTGTAATCAGATGCAATGTTTAGATTATTATCAGGAAGATGACGTAAATTTCTAAATATCTCCATAGGCTTGGAAGAATCATTAAAAATTGCCTTTACAGGTCTGGGATTCGATTTAGATCCACTTTTTGACAGGCAAACTCTGATAAGTTTATTGGGATTAAAATCTACATCTACGGATTCAAAAACTTTTTTAATGCTTTTCATATCATCGTTTATTCTATCCGTTGGAGAGGAAGAATTTGACTCGGGAAGATTATAAATCATGACATTTTTGCTTTTCATTTTTTGATCATCAATCTCCATTATTAAATCATTTTCGATGTAGTTATTTGCATTATTACTTTTAGATTCCATTGCCCTTTTTAGGGTAAGAATTTCCTCCTTCAAAACCACATTTTCTTTTTCAACAGATTGGACTCTATCATGTAGGCCTTTAATATCAGTTGATAGTAATTCAAAACGATTAAACATTTCTGTTTTAAATAAGCTAAATTGATCATCAATAAGCTTAGCCAGCATATTTTCAGATGGAATATTTGTAGACGTAGACTGAGGTGACTTTGTTAATACGTCTAGATCATTTTCTTCATTGTTGAAAATTCCACAAACCCAGCCAATTGCTGATTTCTTTTTCTTTTCTTTCAAGAAAAATTTCCATCTGCTTCTGATAGATTCGTGCATTGAATATGATGCCATTTACTGCATTTCCCAATACATTTAATAAAATCTGATGTTGGATGTATTAATTTATTACATACGCCACACGACATAGGCATATTTGATAAGTGATTATTATTAGGAGAGGATATTACAAATAAAACAAAGAAAACAAAGGTAACTCTTCATACCACCGGGCCGATAGTAGTGACTTTAAAAACAAACAAGACGACCGCGGAGTAAAAGGAAGAAAGGAGAGAGGTTAAATAGACAAAGGCATAAAAGTCAAAACAAAACGTTCCACATTTTTTTAGATAAATTATATGCAAATTAATCTATGAAAGAAGATTTCATTTTTAGAATTTTTTTTTTAGACAAAAAATTCATAGAATTTGAAGTTTGTTTCTTATTTGGACCACGAAAAATAAAAAACCTTAAAAATGGCAAATTATGGTTTACTTAAAAATATCTTTAGCAGCCCGCTATATATTTTTCGTAGGAGATAGAAAATCCATCCCACTCTTCTAGAGAATCCTTGTAAATTGTCTCCCACTCACCGGTAATTAATGCGAACCGCAGAGCATACGAGAAGCAGAGCAGAAAAATCATGAAATCGGCAATTAATTTAATTAAATTAGGCAACTGTAACGCAATTTTTCATTTATTAGTAATTTATTTGGTGATTATTAATATTTGTAACTTTTTTGTAATTTTGTTTTAAATTTTATTGCTTTGTAATAGTGATGAATTAAAATAAATTATAAAAGTTCTATTACTCGAGGTGCGGCGCTAGGTACGTATACAGGCACTTAGAGTTATACAAGCTTTCGTACTCGCTTCGTCGGTACATAAACTAAAATTGGAATAAATATATAAATAAAAAAATAATTAAATAAAAAAATAAGTAAAAAAATACATAACGTTCCACATTTTTTTAGATAAATTATATGCAAATTAATTTATGAAAGAAGATTTCATTTTTAGAATTTTTTTTTTAAGACAAAAAATTCATAGAATTTGAAGTTTGTTTCTTATTTGGTCCACGAAAAATGAAAAACCTTAAAAATGGCAAATTATGGTTTAATTAAAAATATCTTTAGCAGCCCGCTATATATTTTTCGTAGGAGATAGAAAATCCATCCCACTCTTCTAGAGAATCCTTGTAAATTGTCTCCCACTTACCGGTAATTAATGCGAACCACAGAGCATACGAGAAGCAGAGCAGAAAAATCATGAAATCGGCAATTAATTTAATTAAATTAAGCAACTGTAACGCAATTTTTCATTTATTAGTAATTTATTTGGTGATTATTAATATTTGTAACTTTTTTGTAATTTTGTTTTAAATTTTATTGCTTTGTAATAGTGATGAATTAAAATAAATTATAAAAGTTCTATTATTCAAGCTTTCGTACTCGCTTCGTCGGTAAATAAACTAAAATTGGAATAAATAAATAAATTAAAAATAAAAAAATAAGTAAATAAAAACATAACGTTCCACATTTTTTTAGATAAATTATATGCAAATTAATTTATGAAAGAAGATTTCATTTTTAGAATTTTTTTTTAAGCCAAAAAATTCATAGAATTTGAAGTTTGTTTCTTATTTGGGCCTCGAAAAATGAAAAACCTTAAAAATGGCAAATTATGGTATACTTAAAAATATCTTTAGCAGCCCGCTATATATTTTTCGTAGGAGATAGAAAATCCATCCCACTCTTCTAGAGAATCCTTGTAAATTGTCTCCCACTAACCGGTAATTATTGCGAACCGCAGAGCATATGAGAAGCAGAGAGGAAATATCATGAAATCGGCAATTAATTTAATTAAATTAAGCAACTGTAACGCAATTTTTCATTTATTAGTAATTTATTTGGTGATTATTATTATTTATAACTTTTTTGGAATTTTGTTTTAAATTTGATTGCTTTGTAATAGTGATGAATTAAAATAAATTATAAAAGTTCTATTATTCGAGGTGCGGCGCTAGGTACGTATATAGGCACTTAGAGTTATACGAGCTTTCGTACTCGCTTCGTCGGTACATAAACTAAAACTGGAATAAATAAATAAATAAAAAAATAAAAAAATAAAAGAATAATTAAATAAAAAAATAAGTAAAAAAATACATAACGTTCCACATTTTTTTAGATAAATTATATGCAAATTAATTTATGAAAGAAGATTTTATTTTTAGAATTTTTTTTTTAGACAACAAATTCATAGAATTTGAAGTTTGTTTCTTATTTGGGCCACGAAAAATGAAAAACCTTATAAATGGCAAATTATGGTGTTTCGTACGACGATAGCTCGTTTGCTAACTCGTACGGGACTATGACTTAAGTAAAAATCGAGATCGAGGTTTTTCGTGTTTTATTGAGGATCTACAAAGATCAACTAACTTAAACTATTCGTTCCACCCTTAAGCTACCACTTGAAAGGCGCGCGCAGGCGTATTCATGTGGTAGCAGTGGAAGCTGAGACATTAGCCGCCTCCCTTGAAATAAGTAATTTCAAAATACTAAAAAAACGAGATATATACAATAACAATTAACAATATTTTAAATGAAGTTTAACATGTGGTTAAAATAAAACCTACAAGAATGGTTAAGGTTCGTTTTTGGAAGGCGCCACTTCACTGGGCAAAACACTTAACCGCACAGCGGGACGCTTAAACACACCATAGGCGGTTTTCACAACAGCTGACCACACTATTCCATCGTGTCCGGGATGAGTTTCGATGATTCGCCCTAATCTTCTCCAAGCTCGTGAAGGGACGTTGTCCTCGTGCAATAGCACTAATTGACCAACTTGCAATGCAGGTCCTGTTGAACATTTCCACTTTCGGCGTTGCTGGAATTGTTGAAGGTAATCTCCTTTCCATCTTTCCCAGAATTCTTGCTGAAGCCGTTGAATATATTGCCATCTTGACAATCTGTTTACGCGCTCCTCGCGCAATTCTACTTCAGGCAGGGATTTTAAGTATTCCCCGATCAAAAAATGGCCAGGTGTCAGATATGTAAGATCGTCTGCGTCTTCGGATAAGGGGGTTAAAGGGCGGGAATTAAGGATACACTCAACCTCAGTAATTAAAGTGTACAATTCGCTAAATGTTAATTGAGCATTTCCAACGAGTTAAAAAATATGCCTTTTAAACGACTTAACAGCCGCCTCCCATAACCCTCCCATATGAGGAGCTCTTGGGACATTAAATCTCCATTTAATACCTCGCGAGGACATTTCTTTCGAGAAATCATTTTGGGATTGTTCCCTTTTTAAAAAATTTGTTATTACGCGAATTTCATTAGCAGCCCCCACAAAATTCGTACCGTTGTCAGAAAAGACTTCGTTTGGTAACCCTCTTCGAGAAATAAATCTTTTAAATGCCGCGATAAATGCTTCAGTGGATAGGTTTTCGACAAGTTCGCAATGTACAGCTTTGGTGAGCATGCAAATAAAGACGCATCCATAAGCCTTGGTGGTCTTACGTGTTTTTCGAGAACCTTCCTTTACGTAAAAGGGACCAAAGAAATCTAAACCGACCCTCGAGAATGGTCTGGAAATTGTCACACGTGAATGTGGTAAATCACCCATCTTAGGTAAATTAAGTTTAGGGTCATGTTTAAAACAAGTTACGCAGTTTCTTAATGTTTTTCGGACCACATTTCTACCTGATATGGGCCAATACTTAAGACGCATGGCAGCTAAAGTACCCTGTACGCCTGTGTCTTTAATAATAAGATCACATAACTCACCCTTCGGTAACAAAATTGGATGTTTGTTTTTAAATTCTAAATCTGCGTTACTTAACCGACCACCTACTCGAAGTATCTGCTTGTCATCCAAAAATGGACTTAACGAAATAAATTTGGAATTTTTGTCCAATTCCTTTGAGTTTAACAGACTGTTTATTTCATCTTTAAAATGACCAATTTGAATTAATTTAACGAGTGAAACCTCTACCTTTTTTAATTCATGTAATGATAAATTTTGTTTGCGTACTTTAGTTTTGTCTCTGCAACATTCTGCAAAGCGCTTGCAAAATGCGATTACTTTAATTAATTTGTTAACGTTTGAATATCTTTTTAAATTAATATTAGCAAACTCGGTGGTATTGTCAGATGTCGTGCCTTGACAAATTAGTACCTTTGCTTCCGGAAGTCCTTCGTCAGAAGCAGGTCTAAAGGGCCTGGGAGCAAAATCTAAGTCAGTTAAAAATTCGGGGCCATGCCACCATAAATTATTGTTTGCTAAGTGACTTGGCAGACACCCTCGCGATATTAAGTCAGCTGGATTTTCACCTGTCGAAACGTGATACCATCAATCGCAATTTGATTTTTTCTGAATTTTCGCTACTCTTGTAGCTATGAATGATTTCCATCTGCTCGGGCAAGAATGGATCCACGATAAGGTTATTGTTGAGTCGGAGTAATAATTTATATTGATAAACTTATATTTTAAATTATACTCTACCGTGTTCAAAACCTTGCTCATTAACTCTGAAAGAAGTAAGGCTGCGCATAACTCTAAGCGAGGGATGCTTAAGCTCTGAAGTGGTGCTATACGAGACTTAGCACAAACGAGAGTACCTTTCGCGTTATTATCTGAGATTTCACGTAAATATATACAGGCACCGTATGCAATTTCACTAGCGTCGGCAAAACCGTGTAGTTCGAGCCTAGGGTTTTGAAAGGTTATTATTTTTCGGGGAACGAACAATTTTGAAATATATTTTAGTTCGTCAGAGAGTTTTTTCCATCGCGTGAAAATCTCTGCAGGGATTGACTCGTCCCACGTTAATTTTAATTTCCATAATTCCTGCATTATTGTTTTGGCGATAACCGTTATAGGACCTAGTAATCCTAACGGGTCGAAAATTTTTGCTATATTGCCCAAAATTATTCGTTTCGATATTCGATTAGTTTCGGTTGTTAGGCTGCTGCTGTACTCGATTGTATCAGCAATGGGGGCCCACCGGACACCCAGAGTTTTTAAACTATCCGAATCTTTGCAATCTATAACTAAATGCGTGTCTTGATCTTTGGATTCTAAACCGTTTAAAATCGCTTTATTGTTTGAGACCCATTTAAGTAGAGGAAAGCCAGCGTTTCCAAACACCGCTATGAGTTGATCGCTTAATAATATTAGTTCATTTTCATTATTTCCACCGGTAATTAAATCATCCATATAAAAATCTCGCTCTATAGTTCTGGCTAAGGATGGGTTGGCTAATTCAGCCTGTATTGATAATTCTTTTAGACAACGTGTAGCGATAAATGAAGCTGGTCGAGTACCGTAAGTTAGTGTCTGTAATTGATATACATCTATTGGTTCGCTATAGGAAAATCGGTATAATATTTTTTGATAAGCCGTATCCTCCGAGTTAATTAAGATTTGACGATACATTTTGCCAATGTCTGCGCTTAATACAAATTTATGAAATCGGAAACGAATTAAAATACTAAATAAGTCTTCTTGAAGGACAGGACGTAACATTAGAGCTTCATTTAGCGAGTGACCAGATGTAGACTTACAAGAAGCGTCGAAAACTACACGTATTTTTGTAGTACTGCTTTCGGGTTTGTAAACCGCGTGATGAGGAAGAAACTAACCGGTACAGTCACTTGATTCGAGTCTGCCAATTCTCTTCATATGTCCGAGCTTTAAGTATTCCGCAATAAATGCGTCATATTCAATTTTCGTTTGAGGATTTTTTAATAATTTTCGCTCTAAGTTAAAAAATCGTTTCTTAATCTTAAAAATAATTTCCTAATAAGTTCGGATCCGATTTCCACGGCAAGGATGCTATAAATCTGCCCGAGTTGTCGCGTTTAATTGTTTCGGTGAAATGCCTTTCACATTCGATTCCTTCAATGGACATGGACATGGTATCGTTAAGGGTTTTTAAGGAATTAAAATTACACGAGGCGGGTAGTTCAGTCGCGTTTGACCTTTTCGAGATGGCACCCGATATCAGCCATCCTAATACTGATTTTTGTAAAATTAACCCAGCGTGGTTTGTGCGGATTTGACCAATGCACAACAACTGGAAAAATAATTGTGCTCCAAACAAAATATCTACACGGCGTGATTCGTAAAATTGTGGATCAGCTAATTGCAAATTAGTCGGTATATTAATATGTTGCGCGTTTAAAGATTTGGTAGGAATATTTGAAGAGATATTTTCTAAGACATAAAAGTCAAGATCAACATTAAAATCGCAAAATTTAGATCTTATAATTGACCCAATTACTTGATTTGCGTTTGTGAAGCTATCGTTAATTCCGACGATTGGTAGCTTCGTTGCCTTTGTCGGCAATTCCAGCCGTTGTGCGAGTTCCTTCACAATAATATTTATTTGCGAACCTGAATCGAGCTTTGCCCGTGCATTATGATAAATACTACGCGAATCGCGTATTTCAATAATACATGTTGATAGTATTACGTTTGTTGGAATAATATGAGCATATAAAGATGCAGCGGGTATTACTTCATTATTAACAATATTATTATGAATATCTTGAGGTTGTTGGTTCTCAATATGCAGCACGGTGTTATGCAATCCACCGCATTTTCTGCAACGTGATGATTTACAATTTTTCGTGGGATGCCCTTGTCTTAAGCAGTTTAAGCAAAGATTCTTTTCGCGAGCTTTATCGATTCGAGTTTTAACTGATAAATTCAAAAGAGTTGGACATTGGTTATTAAAATGATTGTTTTCATTGTAAAATTTGCAGTTAGTAAATTTGTTGGAAGCTACATAGCATGAGACGCCCCTGGAAGTCGATTTTAATGATTTAGAATTTATTTCAATTGTTTCCTTAGAGCTAATTGCGCCCAATGTGTGGCATTTGTGGGTTAAGAAATTTATAAGGTCCTTATACGTGGGTAATTCAGAATTTGGAATTTTTTCCTCCCATTCCTTTCGAGTAACCAATGGAAGTTTTGAAACGATTAAATACACCAAAATATCATCATTACTCACGTTTCTACCCATAGCATTTAACGAATAGGTATGTCGCGTTACCGCATTGAGTATATTTCTAAACCCGACGTATGATTCCTTAGTAGCTGGCGGTAATTCGAACAATGCCCGAATATGATTCGTTAAAATCATTCGCGTATTTTCGAATCTGTCCTTCAACAAATCTCTGGCCTTTAAATAGTTGTCGTTCGTAATCGACAGATGCTTGACGGCTTCTGCCGCCTCCCTATCCTATCTGCCATCGATATCTGCCAAAGTTTTGTTGGAGTCGATTAAGGAATTAAATCTTTCCCGAAAGGTTAGCCATTCGCTGAAATGACCTGTAAAGGTAGGCAAATCTGCCATCGGAAGTCTAATTGAATGAGCTGCCTGCGGTTGGGTTATGAGAGGAGCATGTTCAGATAACTCGGATGACTTTATTAAATTTATTCTGGTTTTCATCTCCGAAAATATAGCATCTGTAGATGCTTTGTCATTAAAGGCTTCATCAAATAATTGTTCGTGACCTACCTCGTAGTGAATTTCTAAAAATTCGTCACAAGTATTAACGGATTTTTTACAAATCGCGAGTTGCCCTAAAACTTTACTTTTATAATCAGGCTTCGTGGTAACACCATCGAGGTATTGCTGCAGTAGCGTTAAACTCCGTTTCAAGAAAGCTCTTTTATTTTTTAATAATTTTAAGTTACCCTGTACTAAGGCGAGTGTTTCCTGCGAATAATCGGGATTTTCGTTTGCGCTGGTCATGGTTTTTGGATAAAAACGATAAAATACGAAGGAACGATCTTACCTTATAATTCGAGTTAACCAACTTAACATATCGCAGAAACACTTGTCGGGAATGTCGCACTGAATAGGATCTGGCGACGATGTCGAGCGATGATTGATATGGGTCGTTGTAGCGTTGTAGGTCTTGCCAGATGGCCTTCTTACCATCAGCTTTTAAGACGATTGATGAAAAACTTGCGATTTTTCGATAATTTTAATTTCGAGATATATTATCTTTTTACACTGATCTGCCGTAATATTCGCGGTTGAAAGTTATCGTTGACTTTCGAAACTGATTTGCGAGATTTTCCACGAACAGATCGGTTAATCATTGAGAATGCGGTTATTTGTATACATCGGTAAAATTAATTTAGTTATTAATTACCGATCCGGTTCGAAGGACCAAATGTTTCGTACGACGATAGCTCGTTTGCTAACTCGTACGGGACTATGACTTAAGTAAAAATCGAGATCGAGGTTATTCGTGTTTTATTGAGGATCTACAAAGATCAACTAACTTAAACTATTCGTTCCACCCTTAAGCTACCACTTGAAAGGCGCCCGCAGGCGTATTCATGTGGTAGCAGTGGAAGCTGAGACATATGGTTTACTTAAAAATATCTTTAGCAGCCCGCTATTATATTTTTCGTAGGAGATAGAAAATCCATCCCACTCTTCTAGAGAATCCTTGTAAATTGTCTCCCACTCACCGGTAATTAATGCGAACCGCAGAGCATACGAGAAGCAGAGCAGAAAAATCATGAAATCGGCAATTAATTTAAATAAATTAAGCAACTGTAACGCAATTTTTCACATATTAGTAATTTATTTGGTGATTATTAATATTTGTAACTTTTTTGTAATTTTGTTTTAAATTTTATTGCTTTGTAATAGTGATGAATTAAAATAAATTATAAAAGTTCTATTATTTGAGGTGCGGCGCTAGGTACGTATATAGGCACTTAGCGTTATACAAGTTTTCGTACTCGCTTCGTCGGTACATAAACTAAAATTGGAATAAATAAATAAAAAAATAATTAAATAAAAAAATAAGTAAAAAAATACATAACGTTCCACATTTTTTTAGATAAATTTTATGCAAATTAATTTATGAAAGAAGATTTCATTTTTAGAATTTTTTTTTTAAGACAAAAAATTCATAGAATTTGAAGTTTGTTTCTTATTTGGGCCACGAAAAATGAAAAACCTTAAAAATTGCAAATTATGGTTTACTTCAAAATATCTTTAGCAGCCCGCTATATATTTTTCGTAGGAGATAGAAAATCCATCCCACTCTTCTTGTAAATTGTCTCCCACTCACCGGTAATTAATGCAAACCGCAGAGCATACGAGAAGCAGAGCAGAAAAATCATGAAATCGGCAATTAATTTAATTAAATTAAGCAACTGTAACGCAATTTTTCATTTATTAGTAATTTATTTGGTGATTATTAATATTTGTAACTTTTTTGTAATTTTGTTCTAAATTTTATTGCTTTGTAATAGTGATGAATTAAAATAAATTATAAAAGTTCTATTATTCGAGGTGCGGCGCTAGGTACGTATATAGGCACTTAGAGTTATACAAGCTTTCGTACTCGCTTCGTCGGTACATAAACTAAAATTGGAATAAATATAAAAATAATTAAAAAAAAAATAAGTAAAAAAATACATAACGTTCCACATTTTTTTAGATAAATTATATGCAAATTAATTTATGAAAGAAGATTTCATTTTTAGAATTTTTTTTTTTAGACAAAAAATTCATAGAATTTGAAGTTTGTTTCTTATTTGGGCCACGAAAAGTGAAAAACCTTAAAAATGGCAAATTAGGGTTTACTTAAAAATATCTTTAGCAGCCCGCTATATATTTTTCGTAGGAGATAGAAAATCCATCCCACTCTTCTAGAGAATCCTTGTAAATTGTCTCCCACTCACCGGTAATTAATGCGAACCGCAGAGTATACGAGAAGCAGAGTAGAAAAATCATGAAATCGGCAATTAATTTAATTAAATTAAGCAACTGTAACGCAATTTTTCATTTATTAGTAATTTATTTCGTGATTATTAATATTTGTAACTTTTTTGTAATTTTGTTTTAAATTTTATTGCTTTGTAATAGTGATGAATTAAAATAAATTAATAAAGTTCTATTATTCGAGGTGCGGCGCTAGGTACGTATATTGGCACTTAGAGTTATACAAGCTTTCGTACTCGCTTTGTCGGTACATAAACTAAAATTGGAATAAATAAATAAATAAAAAAATAATTAAATAAAAAAATAAGACAAAAAATACATAACGTTCCACATTTTTTTAGATAAATTATATGCAAATTAATTTATGAAAGAAGATTTCATTTTTAGAATTTTTTTTTTAGACAAAAAATTCATAGAATTTGAAGTTTGTTTCTTATTTGGGCCACGAAAAGTGAAAAACCTTAAAAATGGCAAATTATGGTTTACTTAAAAATATCTTTAGCAGCCCGCTATATATTTTTCGTAGGAGATAGAAAATCCATCCCACTCTTCTAGAGAATTCTTGTAAATTGTCTCCCACTCACCGGTAATTAATGCGAACCGCAGAGCATACGAGAAGCAGAGCAGAAAAATCATGAAATCGGCAATTAATTTAATTAAATTAAGCAACTGTAACGCAATATTTCATTTATTAGTAATTTATTTGGTGATTATTAATATTTGTAACTTTTTTATAATTTTGTTTCAAATTTTATTGCTTTGTAATAGTGATGAATTAAAATAAATTATAAAAGTTCTATTATTCGGGTGCGGCGCTAGGTACGTATATAGGCACTTAGAGTTATACAAGCTTTCGTACTCGCTTTGTCGGTACATAAACTAAAATTGGAATAAATAAATAAATAAAAAAATAAAAAAATAATTAAATAAAAAAATAAGACAAAAAATACATAACGTTCCACATTTTTTTAGATAAATTATATGCAAATTAATTTATGAAAGAAGATTTCATTTTTAGAATTTTTTTTTTAGACAAAAAATTCATAGAATTTGAAGTTTGTTTCTTATTTGGGCCACGAAAAATGAAAAACCTTAAAAATGGCAAATTATGGTTTACTTAAAAATATCTTTAGCAGCTCGCGATATATTTTCCGTAGGAGATAGAAAATCCATCCCACTCTTCTAGAGCTTCCTCGTAAATTATCTCCCACTCATAGGTAATTAATGCGAACCGCAGAGCATACGAGAAGCAGAGCAGAAAAATCATAAAATCGGCAAATAATTTAATTAAATTAAGCAACTGTAACGCAATATTTCATTTATTAGTAATTTATTTGGTGATTATTAATATTTGTAACTTTTTTGTAATTTTGTTTTAAATTTTATTGCTTTGTAATAGTGATGAATTAAAATAAATTATAAAAGTTCTATTATTCGAGGTGCGGCGCTAGGTACGTTTATAGGCACTTAGAGTTATAAAAGCTTTTGTAATCGCTTCGTCGGTACATAAACTAAAATTGGAATAAATAAATAAATAAATAAATAAAAAAATAAAAAAATAATTAAATAAAAAAATAAGTAAAAAAATTCATAACGTTCCACATTTTTTTAGATAAATTATATGCAAATTAATTTATGAAAGAAGATTTCATTTTTAGAATATTTTTTTTTTAGACAAAAAATTCATAGAATTTGAAGTTTGTTTCTTATTTGGGCAACGAAAAATGAAAAACATTAAAAATGGCAAATTATGGTTTACTTAAAAATATCTTTAGCAGCTCGCGATATATTTTCCGTAGGAGATAGAAAATCCATCCCACTCTTCTAGAGCTTCCTCGTAAATTATCTCCCACTCACAGGTAATTAATGCGAACCGCAGAGCATACGAGAAGCAGAGCAGAAAAATCATAAAATCGGCAAATAATTTAATTAAATTAAGCAACTGTAACGCAATATTTCATTTATTAGTAATTTATTTGGTGATTATTAATATTTGTAACTTTTTTGTAATTTTGTTTTAAATTTTATTGCTTTGTAATAGTGATGAATTAAAATAAATTATAAAAGTTCTATTATTCGAGGTGCGGCGCTAGGTACGTTTATAGGCACTTAGAGTTATAAAAGCTTTTGTAATCGCTTCGTCGGTACATAAAATAAAATTGGAATAAGTAAATAATTAAAAAAATAAAAATATAATTAAATAAAAAAATAAGAAAAAAAATACATAACGTTCCACATTTTTTTAGATAAATTATATGCAAATTAATTTATGAAAGAAGATTTCATCTTTAGAATTTTTTTTTTAGACTCAAAATTCATAGAATTTGAAGTTTGTTTCTTATTTGGGCCACGAAAAATGAAAAACCTTAAAAATGGCAAATTATGGTTTAATTAAAAATATCTTTAGCAGCTCGCGATATATTTTCCGTAGGAGATAGAAAATCCATCCCAATCTTCTAGAGCTTCCTCGTAAATTATCTCCCACTCACAGGTAATTAATGCGAACCGCAGAGCATACGAGAAGCAGAGCAGAAAAATCATGAAATCGGCAATTAATTTAATTAAATTAAGCAACTGTAACGCAATATTTCATTTATTAGTAATTTATTTGGTGATTATTAATATTTGTAACTTTTTTGTAATTTTGTTTTAAATTTTATTGCTTTGTAATAGTTATGAATTAAAATAAATTATAAAAGTTCTATTATTCGAGGTGCGGTGCTAGGTACGTATATAGGCACTTAGAGTTATACAAGCTTTCGTACTCGCTTTGTCGGTACATAAACTAAAATTCGAATAAATAAATAAATACAAAAATAATTAAATAAAAAAATAAGAAAAAAAATACATAACGTTCCACATTTTTTTAGATAAATTATATGCAAATTAATTAATGAAAGAAGATTTCATTTTTAGAATTTTTTTTTAGACAAAAAATTAATAGAATTTGAAGTTTGTTTCTTATTTGGGCCACGAAAAATGAAAAACCTTAAAAATGGCAAATTATGGTTTACTTAAAAATATCTTTAGCAGCTCGCGATATATTTTCCGTAGGAGATAGAAAATCCATCCCACTCTTCTAGAGCTTCCTCGTAAATTATCTCCCACTCACAGGTAATTAATGCGAACCGCAGAGCTTACGAGAAGCAGAGCAGAAAAATCATAAAATCGGCAATTAATTTAATTAAATTAAGCAACTGTAACGCAATTTTTCATTTATTAGTAATTTATTTGGTGATTATTAATATTTGTTACTTTTTTGTAATTTTGTTTTAATTTTATTGCTTTGTAATAGTGATGAATTAAAATAAATTATAAAAGTTCTATTATTCGAAGTGCGGCGCTAGGTACGTATATAGGCACTTAGAGTTATACAAGCTTTCGTACTCGCTTCGTCGGTACATAAACTAAAATTGGAATAAATAAATAAATAAAAAAAAAATTAAATAAAATAATAAGTAAAAAAAGACATAACGTTCCACATTTTTTTAGATATATTAAATGCAAATTAATTTATGAAAGGAGATTTCATTTTTAGAATTTTTTTTAGACAAAAAATTCATAGAATTTGAAGTTTGTTTCTTATTTGGGCAACGAAAAATGAAAAACATTAAAAATGGCCAATTATGGTTTACTTAAAAATATCTTTAGCAGCTAGCGATATATTTTCCGTAGGAGATAGAAAAACCATCCCACTCTTCTAGAGCTTCCTCGTAAATTATCTCCCACTCACAGGTAATTAATGCGATCCGCAGAGCATACGAGAAGCAGAGCAGAAAAATCATGAAATCGGCAATTAATTTAATTAAATTAAGCAACTGTAACGCAATATTTCATTTATTTGTAATTTATTTGGTGATTATTAATATTTGTAACTTTTATGTAATTTTGTTTTAAATTTTATTGCTTTGTAATAGTGATGAATTAAAATAAATTATAAAAGTTCTATTATTCGAGGTGCGGCGCTAGGTACGTATATAGGCACTTAGAGTTATACAAGCTTTCGTACTCGCTTTGTCGGTACATTAACTAAAATTGGAATAAATAAATAAATAAAAAAATAATTAAATAAAAAAATAAGAAAAAAAATACATAACGTTCCACATTTTTTTAGATGAATTATATGCAAATTAATTTATGAAAGAAGATTTCATTTTTAGAATTTTTTTTTTAGACAAAAAATTCATAGAATTTGAAGTTTGTTTCTTATTTGGGCCATGAAAAATGAAAAACCCAAAAAATGGCAAATTATGGTTTACTTAAAAATATCTTTAGCAGCTCGCGATATATTTTTCGTAGGAGATAGAAAATCCATCCCACTCTTCTAGAGCTTCCTCGTAAATTATCTCCGACTCACAGGTAATTAATGCGAACCGCAGAGCAGACGAGATGCAGAGCAGAAAAATCATGAAATCGGCAATTAATTTAATTAAATTAAGCAACTGTAACGCAATATTTCATTTATTAGTAATTTATTTGGTGATTATTAATATTTGTAACTTTTTTGTAATTTTGTTTTAAATTTTATTGCTTTGTAATAGTGATGAAATAAAATAAATTATAAAAGTTCTATTATTCGAGGTGCGGCGCTAGGTACGTATATAGGCACTTAGAGTTATACAAGCTTTCGTACTCGCTTTGTCGGTACATTAACTAAAATTGGAATAAATAAATAAATAAAAAAATAATTAAATAAAAAAATAAGAAAAAAAATACATAACGTTCCACATTTTTTTAGATGAATTATATGCAAATTAATTTATGAAAGAAGATTTCATTTTTAGAATTTTTTTTTTAGACAAAAAATTCATAGAATTTGAAGTTTGATTCTTATTTGGGCCACGAAAAATGAAAAACCTTAAAAATGGCAAATTATGGTTTACTTAAAAATATCTTTAGCAGCTCGCGATATATTTTCCGTAAGAGATAGAAAATCCATCCCACTCTTCTAGAGCTTCCTCGTAAATTATCTCCCACTCACAGGTAATTAATGCGAACCGCAGAGCATACGAGAAGCAGAGCAGAAAAATCATGAAATCGGCAATTAATTTAATTAAATTAAGCAACTGTAACGCAATATTTCATTTATTAGTAATTTATTTGGTGATTACTAATATTTGTAACTGTTTTGTATTTTGTTTTAAATTTTATTGCTTTGTAATAGTGATGAATTAAAATAAATTATAAAAGTTCTATTATTAGAGGTGCGGCGCTAGGTACGTATATAGGCACTTAGAGTTATACAAGCTTTCGTACTCGCTTCGTCGGTACATAAACTAAAATTGGAATAAATAAATAAATAAAAAAATAATTAAATAAAAAAATAAGTAAAAAAATACATAACGTTCCACATTTTTTTAGATAAATTATATGCAAATTAATTTATGAAAGAAGATTTCATTTTTAGAATTTTTTTTTTAGACAAAAAATTCATAGAATTTGAAGTTTGCTTCTTATTTGGGCCACGAAAAATGAAAAACCTTAAAAATGGCAAATTATGGATTACTTAAAAATATCTTTAGCAGCCCGCTATATATTTTCCGTAGGAGATAGAAAATCCATCCCAGTCTTCTGGAGCTTCTTCGTAAATTATCTCCCACTCACAGGTAATTAATGCGAACCGCAGAGCATACGAGAAGCAGAGCAAAAATATCATGAAATCGGCAATTAATTTAATTAAATTAAGCAACTGTAACTCAATATTTCATTTATTAGTAATTTATTTGGTGATTATTAATATTTGTAACTTCTTTGTAATTTTGTTTTAAATTTTATTGCTTTGTTATAGTGATGAATTAAAATAAATTGTAAAAGTTCTATTATTCGAGGTGCGGCGCTAGGTACGTATACAGGGTGGGCCAACGAAAACGAAACAGACGAGTTTTGAAATAGTTAATAAAAAATTTGAAAAAATGCTCGGACAGGTCAACTTTAGTTTCGAGGGGGACATATTTTGCAATAAAGCTGATTCAAAAATCCATTCATCCCTGCGCCCTATGGACACAACCCCTTAAATTTTAATAGGGATGGTGGGGTAAGTAATACTTCGTTAGAAAGATCTTTTTATCCAGAGTAACATACAAAAAAAAATGTTAAATCGATCGATTCGTTTTAAAGATATTCAAAATTTAGCAAGTAGAGATTTCATGCCTTTATAATTGTGCTATGAACACCACCCCTTCAATTTTAAGTCTTTTGATAGGATAAGTAATACCTCCTTGGAAATTTCTTTTTACCACAAGTAACATCCAAAAAAACAAAAGTGAAATCGATTGGTTTGTTTTAAAGAATTCAAAATAAAACAGTATTGCACATTATTTTTATTTAACCAAACTAAACTTAACTAATCTTTTTGAAGAAAACTTAACACTTTAAAGAATCTCATCGATCCCGACACTCTCAAGGATGTTTTCATTATTTTATTAAATGTTCGAATTGAGTTCCACCAACCTCCATGCAAACGTACAAATTTTGCTCTAAGCGAATTCTTACATTTTGTAACATTTCAGCAGAAATTTCTCGGCATTCATTAATAATCCTCTGTCGTAACTCTGCTAGAGATCCTGGTTCCGTTGCGTAAATCTAACTTTTTAAATGCCCCCAAAGGAAAAAAATCAAGGGGAGTAAGATCGGGAGATCGCGGCGGCCACGCCAAAGGTCCTCTACGCCCAATCCATTGCCCAGGAAACGTCGTATCCAAGAATTCCCTAACAGGCCGTGTGTAATGAGGAGGGGCTCTGTCTTGTTGGAAAATCAGATGGTCTTCTAAATAACGATCGTTATTTTCGATAATATCGTCAAGAAATGGATGAACAAAGTTTTGAGGTAGATCCAAGTACATATCCCCTGTTAGATTGCCATCTAGAAAATAAGGACCAATAAGACGGTCTCCCAAATTCCAACCCACACATTTAATTTTTGAGGAGTTTGAGTGTGAACTTCATGAAATACCCTAGGATTCCCATTTTGACCAATATCGACAATTATGACGATTAACGGTTGAGTTTAAGAAAAATGTTCACTCATCAGAAAAACAGATATTATAAAGATAATTTTCATCAGCAATTAACCGTTCCGTCATCAGCTCACAAAATTGCAGTCGCCTATGAAAATCATCTTCATTTAACTCATGAATTAAATGAATTTTATAGGGATGATATTTGTGACCTATCAATATTCGGCGAATGGTTATTCTGCTGATGTTAGTCACAGTCTCCAGTTTTCTCGTGCTTAAAGTTGGGTCTGCAGACCTCATTTCTTATTGGACGAACATTACCAGGATCGCGTTTCTTATTACCAACAGAACCAGTATTTTTAAATTTTGCAACCAAGTCCAGAACGTATTTTCGGTTACAATGTTTGTTTGGATGTTGTTCATTAAATAAATTAGCTGCACGATGAGCATTCTCATAGTTTTTAAAATAAAATAAAATTCAACCCTTTCTGGAATTGTATAAACCATTCCTAGCAGAAGCTTTTACAGAAGTTCACAAAATTTAAAATGTTGATTTCTAATAATTAGTCATAAACAGTTTTAACACGATGAAAATCACCACTAATACAAAATACAACTGATAAAAAGAATCTCAATGTGGTTATAAATCGTTTTATGTTTTGCATTGTTTTATTCCAGATGTTACAAAATTTTAAACAATTCCTCGAATAAATTTAAACTTGTTTTTTAAAATCTCTCTTTTGTAGAAAATGAAAATAAATTGCGTTTTACATGTTTTTGTATGTTACTTTGGGTTAAAAGATCTTTCCCAGGAGGTATTACTTACCCTATCAAAACACTTAAAGTTGAAGGCGTGGTGTTCATAGCACAATTTTAAAAGACATGAAATCTCAACTTGCTAAATTTTGAATATATTTAAAACGAATCGATCGATTTAACTTTTTGTTTTTGTATGTTACTCTGAGAAAAAAGATCTTTCTAACAAGGTATTACTTACACCACCATCCCTATTAAAATTTTAGGGGTTGTGTCCGTAGGGCACAGGGGTGAATGGATTTTTTAATCACTTCTATTGCAAAATATGTCCTCCTCGAAACCAAAGTTGACCTGTCCGAGCGTTTTTTCAAAATTTTTTATTAACTATTTTAAAACTCGTCTGTTTCGTTTTCGTTGGCCCACCCTGTATAGGCTTAGAGTTATACAAGCTTTCGTACTCGCTTCGTCGGTACATAAACTAAAATTGGAATAAATAAAAAAATAATTAAATAAAAAAATAAGTAAAAAAATAAATAACGTTCAACATTTTTTTAGAAAAATTATATGCAAATTAATTTATGAAAGAAGATTTCATTTTTAGACTTTTTTTTGTCGACAAAAAATTCATAGAATTTGAAGTTTGTTTCTTATTTGGGCCACTAAAAATGAAAAACCTTAAAAATGGCAAATTATGGTTTACTTAAAAATATGTTTAGCAGCCCGCTATATATTTTTCGTAGGAGATAGAAAATCCATCCCACTCTTCTAGAGAATCCTTGTAAATTGTCTCCCACTCACCGGTAATTAATGCGAACCGCAGAGCATACGAGAAGCAGAGCAGAAAAATCATGAAATCGGCACATAATTTAATTAAATTAAGCAACTGTAACGCTATTTTTCAATTATTAGTAATTTATTTGGTGATTATTAATATTTGTAACTTTTTTGTAATTTTGTTTTAAATTTTATTACCTTGTAATAGTGATGAATTAAAATAAATTATAAAAGTTCTATTATTCGAGGTGCGGCGCTAGGTACGTAAATACGCACTTAGAGTGATACAAGCTTTCGTACTCGCTTCGTCGGTACATAAACTAAAATTGGAATAAATAAAAAAATATAAAAATAAGTAAAAAAATACATAACGTTCCACATTTTTTTAGATAAATTATATGCAAATTAATTTATGAAAGAAGATTTCATTTTTAGAATTTTTTTTTTAGACAAAAAATTCATAGAATTTGAAGTTTGTTTCTTATTTGAGCCACGAAAAATGAAAAACCTTAAAAATGGCAAATTATGCTTTACTTAAAAATATGTTTAGCAGCCCGCTATATATTTTTCGTAGGAGATAGAAAATCCATCCCACTCTTCTAGAGAATCCTTGTAAATTGTCTCCCACTCACCGGTAATTAATGCGAACCGCAGAGCATACGAGAAGCAGAGCAGAAAAATCATGAAATCGGCACATAATTTAATTAAATTAAGCAACTGTAACGCTATTTTTCAATTATTAGTAATTTATTTGGTGATTATTAATATTTGTAACTTTTTTGTAATTTTGTTTTAAATTTTATTACCTTGTAATAGTGATGAATTAAAATAAATTATAAAAGTTCTATTATTCGAGGTGCGGCGCTAGGTACGTAAATACGCACTTAGAGTGATACAAGCTTTCGTACTCGCTTCGTCGGTACATAAACTAAAATTGGAATAAATAAAAAAATAAGTAAAAAAATACATAACGTTCCACATTTTTTTAGATAAATTATATGCAAATTAATTTATGAAAGAAGATTTCATTTTTAGAATTTTTTTTTTAGACAAAAAATCATAGAATTTGAAGTTTGTTTCTTATTTGGGCCACGAAAAATGAAAAACCTAAAAAATGGCAAATTATGGTTTACTTAAAAATATGTTTAGCAGCCCGCTATATATTTTTCGTAGGAGATAGAAAATCCATCCCACTCTTCTAGAGAATCCTTGTAAATTGTCTCCCACTCACCGGTAATTAATGCGAACCTCAGAGCATACGAGAAGCAGAGCAGAAAAATCATGAAATCGGCACTTAATTTAATTAAATTAAGCAACTGTAACGCAATTTTTCATTTATTAGTAATTTATTTGGTGATTATTAATATTTGTTACTTTTTTGTAATTTTGTTTTAAATTTTATTGCTTTGTAATAGTGATGAATTAAAATAAATTATAAAAGTTCTATTATTCGAGGTGCGGCGCTAGGTACGTATATAGGCACTTAGAGTTATACAAGCTTTCGTACTCGCTTCGTCGGTACATAAACTAAAATTGGAATAAAAAAATAAATAAAAAAATAATTAAATAAAAAAATAAGTAAAAAAAACATAACGTTCCACATTTTTTTAGATAAATTATATGCAAATTAATTTATGAAAGAAGATTTCATTTTTAGAATTTTTTTTTTTAGACAAAAAATTATAGAATTTGAAGTTTGTTTCTTATTTGGGCCACGAAAAATGAAAAACCTTAAAAATAGCAAATTATGGTTTACTTAAGCAACTGTAACGCAATTTTTCATTTATTAGTAATTTATTTGGTGATTATTAATATTTGTTACTTTTTTGTAATTTTGTTTTAAATTCTATTGCTTTGTAATAGTAATAAATTAAAATAAATTATAAAAGTTCTATTATTCGAGGTGCGGCGCTAGGTACGTATACAGGGTGATTTTTTTAACCTGGAAAATGGAATTATCTCGAAAAATACGCATCGCCCAGAAAAATTTGCCAGATCGAAACTTTATCTCTCCGAGGGAGGCATATGTTAGTACTAAATTTCTCCCATCCCGACACCCACTGGGGGCAGGGCCGGCGGCAACTTTGAATCTTAAATACGAACACCCATTTTTTATCGCAGATTCGGATTCAACGCCAAAAGGTACGTACGATTTGTCCGAAAATTTTTTTTCCATTCGAGACAGATGGTGCTGTAATCACAAAAAATGAACAGAAATCAAAAGAATCAAAAATCAGATAAACATGCATTTATTATTTTTCGACGGGCTACATTTAGCATAACCCAGGAACAACGACGGGGGCGTAGTAGTTTTCTGTTCCCTTCGGGGTGCTTGATTAACGTGAGTCCCCTTGCCTCTTATCTTTTGGGGTGCTTCATTAGCGTGAGTCCCCTTGCCTCTCACTATTCAAGTAAATGGTCGAAATGCTGACTCTGAACTTCATACATTTGTTGATCCGCCCTTCAAATGACTGTACACAACTGAGAAGTACGTCTCCAGGAATATGGTTACAAGCATTCCTGATTCGTTCAATCATATTAGCACGAGTTGTTAATATTAGACGAAAACATATCGATATGAACGTAACTATTGATAGCATTAGCTATTCTAACCATTCTTGCTACAGGGCTATTATAACCATAATTTGTCAAATGTACATTTGGTCTAAATAAGACTAAGCTCCTCGTGGATACCCCATACGCTTTAAAAACAAAATTTAATATGTTTAACAATTCTGGTACATCTAAATAACCGTTGACAATTTTATACAAAAACGATAGGTCGGCCAAAACTCTTCTTGTACTCAGTGAATCGAGATGCAATGACAACAAAATATCTCTATATAATATATCTCTCTTAGGCATTCCAAGCTTATGCAGTTATTCTTAAGAATTTATTTTGAACTCTATCAAGAGCATAACTTAAATTATTATATTATGGAGACCAGACCGTAGAAGCATATTCAATCTTAGAGCGAACTAAAGAGCAATATAGGATTTTAAATGTTTCAGCTGAGAAATCCTTACAAATACGAGATACCAAACCTAACATTCTGAATCCCGCGGCAGTTATATTATAAATATGTATATTAAAAGAAAGCTTTCTATCAAAGGTTATACCCAGATCTTTAATGGTTTCAACAGGTTTTATTATATTATCGAAAATTTTAAATTCAAAAGAGATCAATGCTTTCAATCGACAAAATGTCATATGAAAACATTTATCAAAGTTAAAATGTAAGTCGTTGATCAGACACCAAGCTAAAATATTATTTATATCAGATTGAATGTGATAAGTATCATTTATTGAATTTACTGTCTTAAAAATTTTTAAATCATCCGCGAATAACAAGTAATTACAGTTTCTTATGTATTCACCAATGTCATTAATAAATAATAAGAACAAAATTGGACCGCAGTGAGTTCCCTGGGGAACCCCTGATGGTACATAAATGTCCTTAGAAATAGAAGAATGATATTTGACGCGTTGTGTTCTATCCTTTAAGAAGCTATCAATCCAATTTATAATACTTATGTTGAATCATAAAGCCCGAAGTTTAGCAATTAGGATGTTATGGTTTACGCGATCAAACGCCTTCGAAAAATCAGTGTAAATCGAATCGACTTGATTATGGCTTTCAAGGGCGTTTGTAATATACGTATGATTAGCTACTAGATTTGTTACAGTAGAACGGCCTTCTATAAAACCGTGTTGATTTATATCAATGATATGGCGACTTATCCAAGAAAGTTGAGCTGCAACAATTTTATCTAAGATTTTAGGAAATGTGGATTGTAGTGAAACTGCATTGAACATCATTACGATCACCAGCTTTGAAAATAGGACAAATGAAGCTTTGTTTCCACGTCAAAGGAAAACTTTCTTCCAATATAGATTTGTTAAAAAGTAGATAGATTGGTCTCGAAATTGTAAAGATGCAACGTTTAATGAAATAGTTACATAAACCATCTGGTCCACAAGTCATAGTATCTTTAAGAGAGTTTATTTCATCAAATACCTGATTGATACCAATGTTCAGAAATGAGTTGTAATCAACTTGATAATTGTAATAAAAAGTGGGCGCATCGATATAATTGCTGTTGTAGACAGAATGAAAAAAGTCTGCAAATAAATTAGCTGAGTCTAAAGTATTATTACTAGAGTACTCTTTATAGCGCACACATTTAGGCAAATTATTATTTTCTTTTAGATTATTAACATATTTCCAAAAGTTATTTGTGTTAACTGAAATATTTTTTCCATATCTGTAACATAAGGTAAATGTAATTTATCACCAAGCTTTTTACATTCAGTTCGTAAGGATTTAAAAGTTAAAAAGTCCTGATATTCGCCAGAGGATTTATAAACTGCATGTGCAGTTTTTTTCCTCTGGATAAGTTTAATGAGAGTACTGTTAAACCATTTAGGATACTTATTTGTAAATACTTTCCTTATAGGAACATGCATATGTATGATTGTGTTTAGAACATGATAAAATTCAGAGGTGCAATTATCTATATCTCTAGATGAAAACATAAGGTCCCAGTTGATTAAACATATGCAATCATTAATCGCCACGTAATTAGCATTCTTAAAATCTAAGACATATTCTATGTAATTATGATTATCACTTATATCATTAAATAAACTAATTTCGTAGGCCGAATGGTGTTCACTAATGTTAGAGATTAAGTCTGTAGAAGTAGACGTAGAAACATTGTCTATGTTAGAGAAAACAAGGTCTAAAAACACATTTCTAGAGTTAGGTACGTCGATGTGTTACTGGAAATTCCAAAAACCATAGGACTCCATTAGTAATTGAGTTGGTTCGCTAATGTCACCATGCGCAACTACTCCAAGATTTTTATTTTCCCACGAAACATTTGGCAAATTGTAATCACCACAAAGTAATATACTACAGTTTGGATAAGTTTCCATCAAGAAATCAAGGGATGAGCAATGATTTTCATATTAAGATAATGGCGATGCTGGAGGAAAGTAGATACCACCAATGATGAGCCGCCCTGGTAAAAGATCTAAGAGAATAAATAATTGTTCAACGTCGTCAGCGGGATTTTTAATTTGAACTGCATTTAAGGAAGATTTAACCGCAAACATTGCACTACCGCCACGGGACTTAGCACTACTTTTTAAGGATCTATCACAACGAAAAATGTCATATCCTATTAAACCAAATTCACTATTACCTATATCCGGACACAACCAACTTTCAACTAAGACTAAAATGTCATAGTTCGAACACAATATGTTTTTAGATAGATTCTGAATTTTTGTTTTAAGTCCGCCGACGTTTTGGTAGTATAAATTTAGGCTGTTGATGTATTTCCTGCTACGTTTTTTTGGTTCTGGTTTTGTTTAGACTTATTCAAAGAAGGTTCCATTATTTTTGGCATACCATTTATATATTTTAGATACAAATCAGTTTCCCCATTTTCTTTTCTTGATTTTAGCTCCATTTTAATTCCCTTTATGTATTCCCTTTGACGAACAGTGTAATCAGATGCAATGTTTAGATTATTATCAGGAAGATGACGTAAATTTCTAAATATCTCCATAGGCTTGGAAGAATCATTAAAAATTGCCTTTACAGGTCTGGGATTCGATTTAGATCCACTTTTTGACAGGCAAACTCTGATAAGTTTATTGGGATTAAAATCTACATCTACGGATTCAAAAACTTTTTTAATGCTTTTCATATCATCGTTTATTCTATCCGTTGGAGAGGAAGAATTTGACTCGGGAAGATTATAAATCATGACATTTTTGCTTTTCATTTTTTGATCATCAATCTCCATTATTAAATCATTTTCGATGTAGTTATTTGCATTATTACTTTTAGATTCCATTGCCCTTTTTAGGGTAAGAATTTCCTCCTTCAAAACCACATTTTCTTTTTCAACAGATTGGACTCTATCATGTAGGCCTTTAATATCAGTTGATAGTAATTCAAAACGATTAAACATTTCTGTTTTAAATAAGCTAAATTGATCATCAATAAGCTTAGCCAGCATATTTTCAGATGGAATATTTGTAGACGTAGACTGAGGTGACTTTGTTAATACGTCTAGATCATTTTCTTCATTGTTGCAAATTCCACAAACCCAGCCAATTGCTGATTTCTTTTTCTTTTCTTTCAAGAAAAATTTCCATCTGCTTCTGATAGATTCGTGCATTGAATATGATGCCATTTACTGCATTTCCCAATACATTTAATAAAATCTGATGTTGGATGTATTAATTTATTACATACGCCACACGACATAGGCATATTTGATAAGTGATTATTATTAGGAGAGGATATTACAAATAAAACAAAGAAAACAAAGGTAACTCTTCATACCACCGGGCCGATAGTAGTGACTTTAAAAACAAACAAGACGACCGCGGAGTAAAAGGAAGAAAGGAGAGAGGTTAAATAGACAAAGGCATAAAAGTCAAAACAAAACGTTCCACATTTTTTTAGATAAATTATATGCAAATTAATCTATGAAAGAAGATTTCATTTTTAGAATTTTTTTTTTAGACAAAAAATTCATAGAATTTGAAGTTTGTTTCTTATTTGGACCACGAAAAATAAAAAACCTTAAAAATGGCAAATTATGGTTTACTTAAAAATATCTTTAGCAGCCCGCTATATATTTTTCGTAGGAGATAGAAAATCCATCCCACTCTTCTAGAGAATCCTTGTAAATTGTCTCCCACTCACCGGTAATTAATGCGAACCGCAGAGCATACGAGAAGCAGAGCAGAAAAATCATGAAATCGGCAATTAATTTAATTAGATTAGGCAACTGTAACGCAATTTTTCATTTATTAGTAATTTATTTGGTGATTATTAATATTTGTAACTTTTTTGTAATTTTGTTTTAAATTTTATTGCTTTGTAATAGTGATGAATTAAAATAAATTATAAAAGTTCTATTACTCGAGGTGCGGCGCTAGGTACGTATACAGGCACTTAGAGTTATACAAGCTTTCGTACTCGCTTCGTCGGTACATAAACTAAAATTGGAATAAATAAATAAATAAAAAAATAATTAAATAAAAAAATAAGTAAAAAAATACATAACGTTCCACATTTTTTTAGATAAATTATATGCAAATTAATTTATGAAAGAAGATTTCATTTTTAGAATTTTTTTTTTAGACAAAAAATTCATAGAATTTGAAGTTTGTTTCTTATTTGGGCCACGAAAAATGAAAAACCTTAAAAATGGCAAATTTTGCTTTACTTAAAAATATATAGTAGAACGCTATATATTTTTCGTAGGAGATAGAAAATCCATCCCACTCTTCTAGAGAATCCTTGTAAATTGTCTCCCACTCACCGGTATTAATGCGAACCGCAGAGCATACGAGAAGCAGAGCAGAAAAATCATGAAATCGGCAATTAATTTAATTAATATAAGCAACTGTAACGCAATTTTTCATATATTAGTAATTTATTTGGTGATTATTAATATTTGTAACTTTTTTGTAATTTTGTTTTAAATTTTATTGCTTTGTAATAGTGATGAATTAAAATAAATTATAAAATTTCTATTATTCGAGGTGCGGCGCTAGGTACGTATATAGGCACTTAGAGTTATACAAGCTTTCGTACTCGCTTCGTCGGTACATAAACTAAAATTGGAATAAATAAATAAATAAAAAAATAAAAAAATAATTATATAAAAAAATAAGTAAAAAAATTCATAACGTTCCACATTTTTTTAGATAAATTATATGCAAATTAATTTATGAAAGAAGATTTCATTTTTAGAATTTTTTTTTTAGACAAAAAATTCATAGAATTTAAAGTTTGTTTCTTATTTGGGCTACGAAAAATGAAAAACCTTAAAAATGGCAAATTATGGTTTATTTAAAAATATCTTTAGCAGCCCGATATTATTTTTCGTAGGAGATAGAAAATCCATCCCACTCTTCTAGAGAATCCTTGTAAATTGTCTCTCACTCACCGGTAATTAATGCGAACCGCAGAGCATACGAGAAGCAGAGCAGAAAAATCATGAAATCGGCAATTAATTTAATTAAATTAAGCTACTAATTTATTTGGTGATTATTAATATTTGTAACTTTTTTGTAATTTTGTTTTAAATTTTATTGCTTTGTAATAGTTATAAATTAAAATAAATTATCAAAGTTCTATTATTCGAGGTGCGGCGCTAGGTACGTATATAGGCACTTAGAGTTATACAAGCTTTCGTACTCGCTTCGTCGGTACATAAACTAAAATTGGAATAAATAAATAAATAAAAAAATAATTAAATAAAAAAATAAGTAAAAAAATACATAACGTTCCACTTTTTTTTAGATAAATTATATGCAAATTAATCTATGAAAAAAGATTTTATTTTTAGAATTTTTTTTTATACAAAAAATTCATAGAATTTGAAGTTTGTTTCTTATTTGGGCCACGAAAAATAAAAACCCTTAAAAATGGCAAGTTATGATTTACTTAAAAATAATTTTAGCAGCTCGCTATATATTTTTCGTAGGAGATAGAAAATCCATCCCACTCTTCTAGAGAATCCTTGTAAATTGTCTCCCACTCACCGGTAATTAATGCGAACCGCAGAGCATACGAGAAGCAGAGCAGAAAAGTCATGAAATCGGCAATTAATTTAATTAAATTAAGCAACTGTAACGCAATTTTTCATTTATTAGTAATTTATTTCGTGATTATTAATATTTGTAACTTTTTTGTAATTTTGTTTTAAATTTTATTGCTTTGTAATAGTGATGAATTAAAATAAATTAATAAAGTTCTATTATTCGAGGTGCGGCGCTAGGTACGTATATTGGCACTTAGAGTTATACAAGCTTTCGTACTCGCTTCGTCGGTACATAAACTAAAATTGGAATAAATAAATAAGTAAAAAAATAATTAAATAAAAAAATAAGTAAAAACATACATAACGTTCCACATTTTTTTAGATAAATTATATGCAAATTAATTTATGAAAGAAGATTTCATTTTTAGAATTTTTCTTTTTAGACAAAAAATTCATAGAATTTTAAGTTTGTTTCTTATTTGGGCCACGAAAAATGAAAAACCTTAAAAATGGCAAATGGTTTACTTAAAAATATCTTTAGCTGCCCGCTATATATTTTTCGTAGGAGATAGAAAATCCATCCCACTCTTCTAGAGAATCCTTCCCAGTAAACAGAAACATGTAGATTGTATGTAGAATTTACATCGCATGTAAAGTAATATTTATGTAATCCTGAGGTGTAAAATGTCAGCTACCAAAATACCTAATAATGATGTAATTATTACATTATTAACCTAAGGACATAATATATAAATGTACTTATATTATTAGTACGTATACATATTCAAGTAGGTATTACATAAATATGATTATATAATAAATATATGCATATGAACACATACAATATATTATATTATTATGTGCTTCACTAATAAGGATTAACTTTTATTTTGTTCCATTTAAACCAAATTATTTGGTTTAAATTTAACAAAAAAAAGTTACCTACTTAATGAACATACATCTAATTCACAACGTATAAAGGTAAAGGGGGCTAATAAAAATAATTAAATAATACAAAATTAAAGGTTTATTCAAAGATATAAAAACAAAAATAGAATTCATAAATTAAACAAGAAAAAATATATACTCTCATCTCTTACAATAAAAATAATTAAATAATACAAACTTAAGTTATATTCAAAGATATAAAATAAAAATAGAATTCTTATCTTAAACAAAAAATAATACTCATCCTCTTATAATAAAATATTACAAAATTAAGTTATATTCAAATATATACAGGGTGTCCCGTTCGTGGTAGTCAAAACTTCAGGGTTAGAAAGTAGAAGAAATTTCATCGCAAAAAAACGAAAAAAGTGTGGGTCTAACTATTATAGTTTTGGAGTTACAGCTCTTTTAATTTTAAGTTACCAACTTTTCCCACTCATCACTAAATCAGTAATAACAACTTAAAAAATGTGTGTAAAAATCTACAAAAATTATCACTAGAAAGCTAAAACCACCCTCTTTCAACTAGTAATAACAAAACAACATAAATTGTTGACAGAATGTTAAATAATAATTCACAAAAAGAAAATAATTAAAAAAACAATTTTTTAAAATAAAACCAAGTAAGGGGGCGTTTTTTTCTCTAACATCTAAAACTACATTATTATATCTACAAATCATGAAAATTTTGAGTTCTTAAGCATTTTCCTTCAAACACTAAATTAATGTCAAATTTACTAATTTAATTGAATTTCTCGTCGTTTCTGTACACGTGTGTCGTAAAATGAGGTTTAAAGCGGATAGTTTTATGCAAATAGTGCGAACAATAGTATGCTTTGAAAGAATAAAAAAAGAATTGTAGTTTTGACTTATTGAGAACTGAGTTAGCAGTACCACCGTAGTTTCAATATTGTTACTAGTTGCTAGCTCTTCTGGTGTCTTTCTAATGGCATTCAGCAACGCTCACATTGCGGACATCCATTTCATATATGGATTTTGTAACGGAAATGCTTTAGTTTCTGTTCGCTAATACCGGAGAAGATTTCCGACAAGAGAAACGTCTGATCATCTCACATTTATCAGCATTCACCCGAGACTTTGCGAATATGGGATCCAAAAACATTTAAATCGACCACCTTTGAGGTTTATTTCACCTGAAAATGAGGAAAACGTTTTAGATGCAATTTTTCGAGATCCCAGCATCAGCATTCGTTAGATTTCATTACGGTTGGGTTTATCCCGAACTTCAATTTGGAGAATACTGCGTAAGGAAAGGCTTCATCCATACCATTTCCGTAAAGTACAAGATCTCCATGAACTGGACTTTCGCGGACGTGCAGTTTTTTGCTCATGGTTGAGAAGAAAAATACGACACACACCCAATTTTTTAAGAAAAATTATGTGGACCGACGAGGCAACATTCACCCGTGCGGGAATTACAAATTTTGCAAATTTTCACACCTGGGCTAGAGAAAATCCGCACAAATTGCGAAATTTCAGCAACAGTTCTCAATTAATGTGTGGGCAGCAATTATTGATGATAAGTTGATTGGCCCAATTGAGATACCTGCAAGACTAAATGGCCAATCATTCCGCCAATTCCTACAAAATGAATATGTGGATTTATTAGATGACCTGCCACTTGCTACCAGACAAAACATGTGCTTGCAACTTGATGGCTGTCCAGCACATTTTGCAATTGATGTACGACTTTTTTTGGATCGTCACTTTCATCCTTGGATAGGACGAGCTGGTCTAGTTTCATTCCCACCCAGATCCCCGGACCTTACCCCACTTGATTTTTTTTTGTGGGGTACGTTGAAGGAAAAGGTATACGCGGAAATAGTAAATACCCGGCAAGAACTATTAGACCGCATTAACAATGCCGCGGATGAAATTAGGGCTAATCCAGGAATGTTAAGACGTACGACTGACTCAGTAGGTTCACGTGCCGATATTTGCCTGCAAAATGATGGAGGTTACTTTGAAAATTTAATTAAATAAGTAGGTTATTAACAACATTATTAGTTAACTTTGTTGTTTTGTTTTTTAATTTTCCAATAATAAAAGGTAAACTAAAACAAACACATTTTACTTTAACTTAAATCCTATTGGAAAAACCATCCAAAGTTAAAGATTAATTTTGAAGCAGAATTTAAACCTAGGCATGAGCAGTCCTTGGCAAACGACTATACAGATCACAATTGAAGGAGTAAACTTGACATTAATTTAGTGTTTGAAGGAAAATGCCTAGGAACTCAAAATTTTCATGATTTGTAGGGATAATAATGTAGTTTTAGATGTTAGAAAAAAAAACACGCCCTTACTTGGCTTTATTTTAAAAAATTGTAAAAAAACGACAAATTTTTTATTTTTTTTAATTATTTTCTTTTTGTGAATTATTATTTAACATTCTGTCAACAATTTATGTTGTTTTGTTATTACTAGTTGAAAGAGGGTGGTTTTACCTTTCTAGTGATAATTTCTGTAGATTTTTACACACATTTTTTAAGTTGTTATTACTGATTTACTGATGTGTGGGAAAAATTGGTAACTTAAAATTAAAAGAGCTGTAACTCCAAAACTATAATAGTTAGACCCACACTTTTTTCGTTTTTTTACGATGAAATTTCTTCTACTTTCTAACCCTGAAGTTTTGGCTACCACGAACGGGACACCCTGTATATATAAACCAAAATAGAATTCTTAAACTTAATAATAATAAAAACTAATATTATTTATAAATTTTTTTTTCTGTTTATTCTTGACTTACTCAGTCGGAACCACTCGCTGCAAACTTTTTCAAATAATTTTACAGTTGTATTCGGGTATTGCGATATGATAACATCTGCAAATTATAAGTTATTATAATTATTTATTATATAGCTTTATATCAACACATTATAAAAATAAAAGTGTGGAAAACCTATTTGAAATTCCATGAAAATTTTTACATGTAAAAGTTAATTATGAATAATCCACCACTTAAAATTCCCAATTGCCCAATTAATTAATTTAAAAAGTATAATAAAAAAAGTAATAATATATGTATATATTAGCTTTACCTTTGATAAGTCCCGTAACCGTCAAATCACAAATTTTAAAATTGTTCCTCAAACCCAACCAAGAACATTGGGTCCCAAATTCATTGGTAAAAATCTCTTTCAAAATTCTTACAGTATTCTCCCTCATATCTGCCCCTCCAATAGTTTGAATAAATCCAATCTAAAAATGAATAAAATATATTTATGTATAGGTATAATTTTAGATTACCGAATAAAAAAATGTATATTCTAACTTACAAAGCTTTGTCGGCAATCAATTTCATTATTTAACAAGAGCTCCAACTCTTCCAATTCCTCTGTTGATTTGATTGGCAATTTCTCTTTAACATTTTTAAACTTATCTTCAATAAATTTACTTTTTCCACTAATATTTTCCAATACACTTAATCGTTTGTCAATAGATACGACGTAATTTTTTATTTTATAACATGTTTGATTAAGTTTGTCTAAAACAAATTAAGCCATATACTCGATATATTACAATTTATATTTACATATATTTTATTGTCAGAAAAATAATTCTTACCTAGTATATCCATAATTATTCCAAAATTATTATTAATATTATCCTTGGTATTATCAGTATTATTTAAATTGTCATCTGTGTTAAAATCTAAAATTAATATATTGTTAAACTACATTTTTTAAAAATAATCTAGAAATAATATGTATATGTAAAAAAATTCTTACTATGATAGTCATCAGGCATATTTATTATTGGATCTATTTGTGAGTCATTTAAATTGATATTGCTTATTTGTTCCAAATCACCATCAATTTTATCTTCCATTATAATTTGAACATCATTAATATTAGAAGGTACAATGTTAGAGTTGTTATTATTAATAATTGAAGATTCAAGTAGAACTACTAAAAATAATAAATTAGTTTTATTATCAAATAATTATATTTTAAATTTTAAATGTTACCTTTAGGCAAATTTTTAACAAACTGGGTTATGTCTGGAATTTTATCATCTGAGTCTTCTTGATCAGCATCGCTACTTGAAGAATGTTTGTTGTTGTATTTTTTATTACGCTTTCCCCTACCTCGATTAATTTTTAGAGCTTCATCAGCTGTGGTGTCTACACCTTGGGCCTTTTTTCTGGCCTTGTCAACAGTATCTATAAAATATGAACATGAATAAAATCGATTTTGTGCTTTTACAAAAATGCTTACCACAATAACATAAAATTTCTACTTTAAATGCTTTCCAGCCTTTTAAAGGACCAATTTTCTTCAAAATTAAACTTGATATATTTTTCTCATTTGGCCAATAGCACATTTGAATTTTTTTATCATCAATAAATAGCCAATTGGAAGGAACTTCCGAATAATCCCCAGCCTCAAATTTAACTACTGCATATGCTGGTTCCATTTTTCTGAATAATAAACTAAAATATAATTTCATCAATCTTGCCATTGCAAATCGAATTGAAATTTAAAACATTAATTTGCGGTATGGATTAATGGCATTATTACACTGTCCAGATCAATTTCAGATGCTTTAGTGAGCAAACATTTTTTATCAATTTGAAGTACATCAATTTTGTCTTCAAAATTTACTAAATCATTTTCTTTTACTAGAAATATATCCAAAATAGTGGAGTCACAAGGTTTATTAAACAGTTCTTTACTTGATTTAAAATATTGTCCAGTAAAGAAAATATTTTTTTTACCAAGTATAAACTCTGTTATAATAAAAATCCTTTTGTCCTTTAAAAGGCAATAATTGTTGGGTGGCTTTACTGACAGAGCAAAGTTAAAAAATTCAACTCTAATTATTTTGTCATTTTTTGTTGTAACACTTGGATAAATTTTAGGCAAAAGTTGTTGTGAAATTTTAGACTCTTCAATAATCCGATTGTAAATTTGTTTAAGAGGATATCTTGTTTGTTTCAACTTCGACTTTATTTTAAACATATAATTTTCAAATTTGAAGGCACTGAATTCATCAAGAGGCCCAAACACTTTACAATCACTTGAAAAATGTATTAAATTGTGCACATTGTAAGTAATAAAATGATCTCCATAATATTTCCCAAAATTTTCCACAAAAAATCTTAATAAGGCATGAGCATAACTATTCAGTTCCATGTACTTAGATTTGTCACTTAGAATACGTATGGCTACAGACAAAGACATAAAATGATTAAATAGGTTATTAGATAATTTTCCTTTTAATACAACAGGTCCAAGGTACAAAATGAACATTCTAAATTCGGTAGCCTTCCACCTTTCAAATTCAAAAATACTCCGAGACTTTCTCGCAAACTCATTTGGGATGCATGTTTACATTTGCAGGTATTGATTATTTAATTCCATTAAAATTTTATCATTTAACCGAATATTCTTTTTGCCTCGTACCCAAAACTGCAGCAACCGTTTCATGACTCCCAAGCATATAAGGTGCATGTAATCTAGAACTACTTGGGATACCATGCCGATGCCTAAAATCTCTAAAGGTGAATCAACTCTAATGTGTTCTGGCTGCATACGATTTTTGAAAGATTCATCAGTTCTGAGTGGACAATCTAAATCTAAAAATACCATTCGGTTTTCGATAAAGTCTCCCTCACAAATGCACTTCGAGCAACCAAAATATCCTGTATGATTTTTTACGCCACATATAAATGCCTTAGCCGGGGCGTCACAAATTATGGCATTAATAATAAAATTAAAGTTTTTGTTATTAATATTGATGCCTTCTCTCAATAAAAATTCACATTCCTCTATAAAAGGGGTTAAGAATTTTGATGCATAATTTGGCTTCTTAAAACCATGGAATATTCCCACTGGAAATGGAGAAGTATATGTATTTTCGATAACAAGGGAGCACAAATTGGGCCAAAACTGGCTACCCGATGATTTCGATAAGGGTAGGCCATCAATATTAACATTCACTTTTATTGAGTCGGAAATATGTAAATGTTCTTTTATAATTGCATTTTCAATTCCATTTTTTAAACCAAAGTGTACATATTTACCACAATCGATATCAATGATCGTGTTACCCATTACACTTGAACTGGGTGTTTGCATGAAAGCCCGAGCATCTTTTGGCAATTCTGTATGGCCGTGGGATTTTAATATGTTTAATATATTATTAATGACCGTTTGTGATACATTGTGCTTTACAAAACATGTACGAAGCTCGTCTTCTAAGGTGGCAGGTTTCGCATCGTTTACAAAGTTTTTTAAAACAGTATCAACATTTGAAAGTATTTCATGATCGGAAGTGTCAGTAGAATAAATATCTTCAGTCGATTCCTCATCATCAGAAAGTACTTCACCATCAATAGTATTTTGAGAAATAACATTTTCTTCTTGATGATTTATTTCTGTAGTTTTTAATAGAATGTTTTTATTTACATTAATAATTTCCTCATCACTGCTACTACTGCATTCATGATTCTTAAGGACAAATCTACGTTTCTGTCTTTCCCACAATGAACAAAAGTCTCTTATTTTTTGTCTTTTCATTTTCGTGTTTATTACCTTTAAAATTTATTATCCTTTAGTATATTATGTAAAGTACGTTTTATTAATTAAATAATTAGAACATAAATTCAAGTATATATATAATCTCAAAAACAAGAAAATAATAGGAGTATTTAACTATTTTAATGTTGGTTTTTAGGTATTCCAATTATAAAAAATTGTAAATATAATTAATGCGATGGCTATCGGGCTCTGCGCTGTGCTCCATCGCGTCTCGCGTCGAGAATATACACCGCTATTACCTCATATTAACGTAATTATTACATTGAATCACAATCACATGTACTGTCTGCATCTCAGATTTACTTCACTTGTACATAAGCTGGTTTACATTTTTTTGCAAGATATAAAGATGATGTACTTTCTATATTAATAATATTATAAAAAATTAGATTACGCCGAATTTATATAAAATGTATATTAATAAATGGACATCATAAATGCATATGTTTTCTAAATAAAATTAATGTACTTAATAAATTTTTATTTAACATAAGCAAATTCTTTGTAAACTACATATATGCTATATAAATGTTACGGCAATGTTTAGTGGGTTGTAAATTGTCTCCCACTCACCGGTAATTAATGCGAACCGCAGAGCATACGAGAAACAGAACAGAAAAATCATGAAATCGGCAATTAATTTAATTAAATTAAGCAACTGTAACGCAATTTTTAATATATTAGTAATTTATTTGGTGATTATTAACATTTGTAACTTTTTTGTAATTTTATTTTAAATTTTATTGCTTCGTAATAGTGATGAATTAAAGTAAATTATAAAAGTTCTATTATTCGAGGTGCGGCGCAAGGCACTTAGAGTTATACAAGCTTTCGTACGCGCTTCGTCGGTACATAAACTAAAATTGGAATAAAAAAATAAATAAAAAAATAATTAAATAAAAAAATACATAACGTTTCACATTTTTTTAGCTAAATTATATGCAAATTAATTTACGAAAGAAGATTTCATTTTTAGAATTTTTTTTTTTTAGACAAAAAATTCATAGAATTTGAAGTTTGTTTCTTATTTGGGCCACGAAAAATGAAAAACCTTAAAAATGGCAAATTATGAAATTATGGTTTACTTAAAAATATCTTTAGCAGCCCGCTATATATTTTTCGTAGGAGATAGAAAATCCATCCCACTCTTCTAGAGCTTCCTCGTAAATTATCTCCCACTCACAAGTAATTAATGCGAACCGCAGAGCATACAAGAAGCAGAGCAGAAAAATCATGAAATCGGCAATTAATTTAATTAAATTAAGCAACTGTAACGCAATATTTCATTTATTAGTAATTTATTTGGTGATTATTAATATTTGTAACTTTTTTGTAATTTTGTTTTAAATTTTATTGTTTTGTAATAGTGATGAATTAAAATAAATTATAAAAGTTTTATTATTCAAGGTGCGGCACTAGGTACGTATATAGGCACTTAGAGGTATACAAGCTTCCTTACTCTCTTCGTCGGTACATAAACTAAAATAGGAATAAATAAATAAAAAAATAAGTAAAAAAATAAATAACGTTCCACATTTTTTTAGATAAATTAAATGCAAATTAATTTATGAAAGAAGATTTCATTTTTAGAATTATTTTTTTAGACAAAAAATTCATTGAATTTGAAGTCTGTTTCTTATTTGGGCCACGAAAAATGAAAAACCTTAAAAATGGCAAATTATAGTTTACTTAAAAATATCTTTAACAGCCCGCTATATATTTTCCGTAGGAGATAGAAAATCCATTCCACTCTTCTAGAGCTTCCTCGTAAATTATCTCCCACTCACAGGTAATTAATGCGAACCGCAGAGCATACGAGAAGCAGAGTAGAAAAATCATGAAATCGGGAATTAATTTAATTAAATTAAGCAACTGTAACGCAATTTTACATTTATTAGTAATTTATTTGGTGATTATTATACTTTGTTACTTTTTTGGAATTTTCTTTTAAATTTGATTGCTTTGTAATAGTGATGAATTAAAATAAATTATAAAAGTTCTATTATTCGAGGTGCGGCGCTAGGTGCGTGTATAGGCACTTAGAGTTATACAAGGTTTCGTACTCGCTTCGTCGGTACATAAACTAAAATAGGAATAAATAAATAAATAAAAAAATTAAAAAATAATTAAATAAAAAAATAAGTAAAAAAATACATAACGTTCCACATTTTTTTAGATAAATTATATGGAAATTAATTTATGCAAGAAGATTTTATTTTTAGAATTATTTTTTTAGACAAAAAATTCATAGAATTTGACGTTTGTTTCTTATTTGGGCCACGAAAAATGAAAAACCTTAAAAATGGCAAATTATGGTTTACTTAAAAATATCTTTAGCAGCCCGCTATATATTTTTCGTAGGAGATAGAAAATCCATCCCACTCTTCTAGAGAATCCTTGTAAATTGTCTCCCACTCACCGGTAATTAATGCGAACCGCAGAGCATACGAGAAGCAGAGCAGAAAAATCATGAAATCGGCAATTAATTTAATTAAATTAAGCAACTGTAACGCAATTTTTCATTTATTAGTAATTTATTTGGTGATTAATAATATTTGTAACTTTTTTGTAATTTTGTTTTAAATTTTATTGCTTTGTAATAGTGATGAATTAAAATAAATTATAAAAGTTCTATTATTCGAGGTGCGGCGCTAGGAACGTATATAGGCACTTAGAGTTATACAAGCTTTCGTACTCGCTTCGTCGGTACATAAACTAAAATTGGAATAAATAAATAAATAAAAATATAAAAAAATTATTACATAAAAAAATAAGTAAAAAAATACAAAACGTTCCACATTTTTTTAAATAAATTATATGCAAATTAATTTATGAAAGAAGATTTCATTTTTAGAAATTTTTTTTTAGTCAAAAAATTCATAGAATTTGAAGTTTGTTTCTTATTTGGGCCACGAAAAATGAAAAACCATAAAAATGGCAAATTATGGTTTACTTAAAAATATCTTTAGCAGCTCGCGATATATTTTCCGTAGGAGATAGAAAATCCATTCCACTCTTCTAGAGCTTCCTAGTAAATTATCTCCCACTCACCGGTAATTAATGCGAACCGCAGAGCATACGAGAAGCAGAGTAGAAAAATCATGAAATCGGCAATTAATTTAATTAAATTAAGCAACTGTAACGCAATTTTACATTTATTAGTAATTTATTTGGTGATTATTATACTTTGTTACTTTTTTGGAATTTTCTTTTAAATTTGATTGCTTTGTAATAGTGATGAATTAAAATAAATTATAAAAGTTCTATTATTCGAGGTGCGGCGCTAGGTACGTATATAGGTACTTAGAGTTATACAAGGTTTCGTACTCGCTTCGTCGGTACATAAACTAAAATAGGAATAAATAAATAAATAAAAAAATTAAAAAATAATTAAATAAAAAAATAAGTAAAAAAATACATAACGTTCCGCATTTTTTTAGATAAATTATATGGAAATTAATTTATGCAAGAAGATTTTATTTTTATAATTATTTTTTTAGACAAAAAATTCATAGAATTTGAAGTTTGTTTCTTATTTGGGCCACGAAAAATGAAAAACCTTAAAAATGGCAAATTATGGTTTACTTAAAAATATCTTTAGCAGCCCGCTATATATTTTTCGTAGGAGATAGAAAATCCATCCCACTCTTCTAGAGAATCCTTGTCAATTGTCTCCCACTCACCGGTAATTAATGCGAACCGCAGAGCATACGAGAAGCAGAGCAGAAAAATCATGAAATCGGCAATTAATTTAATTAAATTAAGCAACTGTAACGCAATTTTTCATTTATTAGTAATTTATTTGGTAATTAATAATATTTGTAACTTTTTTGTAATTTTGTTTTAAATTTTATTGCTTTGTAATAGTGATGAATTAAAATAAATTATAAAAGTTCTATTATTCGAGGTGCGGCGCTAGGAACGTATATAGGCACTTAAAGTTATATTAGCTTTCGTACTCGCTTCGTTGGTACATAAACTTAAATTGGAATAAATAAATAAAAAAAAAAGTAAAAAAATAAATAACGATCCACATTTTTTTAGATAAATTAAATGCAAATTAATTTATGAAAGAAGATTTCATTTTTAGAATTATTTATTTAGACAAAAAATTCATAGAATTTGAAGTTTGTTTCTTATTTGGGCCACGAAAAATGAAAAACCTTAAAAATGGCAAATTCTGGTTTCCTTAAAAATATCTTTAGCAGCCCGCTATATATTTTTCGTAGGAGATAGAAAATCCATCCCACTCTTCTAGAGAATTCTTGTAAATTGTCTCCCACTCACCGGTAATTAATGCGAACCGCAGAGCATACGAGAAGCAGAGCAGAAAAATCATGAAATCGGCAATTAATTTAATTAAATTAAGCAATTGTAACGCAATTTTTCATTTATTAGTAATTTATTTGGCGATTATTAATATTTGTAACTTTTTTGTAATTTTGTTTTAAATTTTATTGCTTTGTAATAGTGATGAATTAAAATTAATTATAAAAGTTCTATTATTTGAGGTGCGGCGCTAGGTACGTATATAGGCACTTAGAGTTATACAAGCTTTCGTACTCGCTTCGTCGGTACATAAACTAAAATTGGAATAAATAAATAAATAAAAAAATAATTAAATAAAAAAATAAGTAAAAAAATACATAACGTTCCACATTTTTTTAGATAAATTATATGCAAATTAATTTATGAAAGAAGATTTCCTTTTTAGAATTTTTTTTTAGACAAATATTCATAGAATTTGAAGTTTGTTTCTTATTTGGGCTACGAAAAATGAAGGATCTTCCAGAGAATCCTTGTAAATTGTCTCCCACTCACCGGTTATTAATGCGAACCGCAGAGCATACGAGAAGCAGAGCAGAAAAATCATGAAATCGGCAATTAATTTAATTAAATTAAGCAACTGTAACGCAATATTTCATTTATTAGTAATTTATTTGGTGATTATTAATATTTGTAACTTTTTTGTAATTATGTTTTAAATTTTATTGCTTTGTAATAGTGCTGAATTAAAATAAATTATAAAAGTTCTATTAGGCAATTAGAGTTATACAAGCTTTCGTACTCGCTTCGTCGGTACATAAACTAAAATTGGAATAAATAAATAAATAAAAAAATAAATAAATAAAAAAATAAGTTAAAAAATACATAACGTTCCACATTTTTTTAGATAAATTATATGCAAATTAATTTATGAAAGAAGATTTCATTTTTAGAATTTTTTTTTTTAGACAAAAAATTCATAGAATTTGAAGTTTGTTTCTTATTTGGGCCACGAAAAACGAAAAACCTTAAAAATGGCAAACTATGGTTTACTTAAAAATATCTTTAGCAGCTCGCGATATATTTTCCGTAGGAGATAGAAAATCCATCCCACTCTTCTAGAGCTTCCTCGTAAATTATCTCCCACTCACAGGTAATTAATGCGAACCGAAGAGCATACGAGAAGCAGAGCAAAAAAATCATGTAATCGGCAATTAATTTAATTAAATTAAGCAACTGTAACGCAATATTTCATTTACTAGTCATTTATTTGGTGATTATTAATATTTGTAACTTTTTTGTAATTTTGTTTTAAATTTTATTGCTTTGTAATAGTGATGAATTAAAATAAATTATAAAAGTTCTATTATTCGAGGTGCGGCGCTTGGTACGTATATAGGCACTTAGAGTTATACAAGCTTTCGTACTGGCTTCGTCGGTACATAAACTAAAATTGGAATAAATAAATAAAAAAATAATTAAATAAAAAAATAAGTAAAAAAATACATAACCTTCTACATTTTTTTAGATAAATTATATGCAAATTAATTTATGAAAGAAGATTTCATTTTTAGAATTTTTTTTTTAGACAAAAAATTCATAGAATTTGAAGTTTGTTTCTTATTTGGGCAACGAAAAATGAAAAACATTAAAAATGGCAAATTATGGTTTACTTAAAAATATCTTTAGCAGCTCGCGATATATTTTCCGTAGGAGATTGAAAATCCATCCCACTCTTCTAGAGAATCCTTGTAAATTGTCTCCCACTCACCGGTAATTAATGCGAACCGCAGAGCATACGAGAAGCAGAGCAGAAAAATCATGAAATCGGCAATTAATTTAATTAAATTAAGCAACTGTAACGCAATATTTCATTAATTAGTAATTTATTTGGTGATTATTAATATTTGTAACTTTTTTGTAATTTTGTTTTAAATTTTATTGCTTTTTAATAGTGATGAATTAAAATAAATTATAAAAGTTCTATTATTCGAGGTGCGGCGCTAGGTACGTATATTGCCACTTAGAGTTATACAAGCTTTCGTACTCGCTTCGTCGGTACATAAACTAAAATTGGAATAAATAAATAAATAAATAAAAAAATAATTAAATAAAAAAATAAGTAAAAAATACATAACGTTCCACATTTTTTTAGATAAATTATATGCAAATTAATTTATGATAGAAGATTTCATTTTTAGAATTCTTTTTTTTAGACAAAAAATTCATAGTATTTGAAGTTTGTTTCTTATTTGGGCCACGAAAAATGAAAAACCTTAAAAATGGCAAATTATGGTTTACTTAAAAATATCTTTAGCAGCTCGCGATATATTTTCCGTAGGAGATAGAAAATCCATCCCACTCTTCTAGAGCTTCCTCGTAAATTATCTTCCACTCACAGGTAATTAATGCGAACCGCAGAGCATACGAGAAGCAGAGCAGAAAAATCATGAAATCGGTAATTAATTTATTTAAATTAAGCAACTGTAACGCAATATTTCGTTTATTAGTAATTTATTTGGTAATTATTAATATTTGTAACTTTTTTGTAATTTTGTTTTAAATTTTATTGCTTTGTAATAGTGATGACTTAAAATAAATTATAAAAGTTCTATTATTCGAGGTGCGGCGCTAGGTACGTATATAGGCACTTATAGTTATACAAGCTTTCGTACTCGCTTCGTCGGTACATAAACTAAAATTGGAATAAATAAATAAAAAAATAATTAAATAAAAAAATAGTTAAAAAATACATAACGTTCCACATTTTTTTAGATAAATTATATGCAAATTAATTTATGAAAGAAGATTTCATTTTTAGAATTTATTTCTTTAGACAAAAAATTCATAGAATTTGAAGTTTGTTTCTTATTTGGGCCACGAAAAATGAAAAACCTTAAAAATGGCAAATTATGGTTTACTTAAAAATATCTTTAGCAGCTCGCGATATATTTTCCGTAGGAGATAGAAAATCCATCCCACTCTTCTGGAGCTTCCTCGTAAATTATCTCCCACTCACAGGTAATTAATGCGGACCGCAGAGTATACGAGAAGCAGAGCAGAAAAATCATGAAATCGGCAATTAATTTAATTAAATTAAGCAACTGTAACGCAATATTTCATTTATTAGTAATTTATTTGGTGATTATTAATATTTGTAACTTTTTTGTAATTTTGTTTTAAATTTTATTGCTTTGTAATAGTGATGAATTGAAATAAATTATAAAAGTTCTGTTGTAAAGTCAACATTTTTATAATATTATTTAAAATTAATTACATTTATTTAAATTTGCATTAAATTAAATTAAATACTTAAACTCGATTAAATTTGCTTTCAATTCAATTTTTACTTATTTCAGTTTTCATAAATTTTGCTAAGTCAATCAGTCAATAAACTTTTACATGTTGCAATTCCATCTATTCAGCAACCTCATTTTGAAATTGATGATGTTAATTTTTTGTAATGTCTTTGGCCGGATACTCAAAACGGCAGTTGTATTTTGTCATTCAAAGGAAGCACCAGTCTTCCATAATTTAAAGTGAATAAATCATGATTGTGTTTGTAGCAAATTAAATTGTTTTATTTGTTAACCTCATCTGCACTAGTCTACCCTGGTTAACTTAATTGTTACCGAAACGCGACATAATTTTGGTGTCAGGTGTGGGGTGTATTTGTTGTACCAAGCCGCAGTAATAGTGGTGTACATCATCGTCGCAAGACTAGTGTCCAAAGATAAAGGGAGACCCACAGGATCACCAGGTTAACCAAAATCAAACATCTTCAACATTTGCTGCACTACGTTCCACAACTCAACGTAGCCCGAGCCCAGAGGGAGCACATCATCAACAGTCAATCCATCCAAAGTCATCAGCCATCTTCAATCAAAAGTAAGTCAGAAATTTATTATTTTATGGCACCAACCACACGAGGAGGTGGTAACCACGAAAACGTTACTGCTCCACTTAAAGAAGAAGAAGGCGATAACCCTCAACAGGAACAACTACAGAATATTGAACCAACCATGCCTAAGTTAAATATTGACACTGCCTTAAAAATCATCCCGGATTTTAAAGGCGACAGATCGGAGTTTCATAAATTTATTTCCTGTTGCGATATTGTCAATAATGATCTTTCACAACCTCCTGATGCTGCCATGTTAGTTAATATAATTAAATCAAAATTATCAGGACCTGCTTATAACTTAATTAAACATAAACAATTCGTAGATTGGGAAGCTTTAAAGAAATTTTTGCAAGAGCAGTATTTAGAATCACGGTCAATTGCTCAATTACAAATTGAATTAATTAAATCACGATAAAGTCAAAATGAAACTGTTAGACAATTTGGAAACAAAATAGAAAAATTATTATCAGATTTGAATGATGCTTGCATTGCCACAGAGGGTGAGGAAGCTGCCAAAATTATTAATAAAATCAATTCTAAATCTGCTTTTCAAGCTTTCGTTGAAGGTTTAATTTATCCTATAAAAATTGTTGTTAAAGCATCTAGATTCAAAACGCTTACGGAGGCAATTGAGGCCGCCGTTGAGGAAGAACGAACAATTGCGAATAATAGCAAATACAGCAATTTTTCAAATAAAAATCAAAAATTTTCTTCATCAATTACCTCAAAATTTTGCAACTTTTGTCATAAAAAGGGTCATCTTGAATCTGAATGCTATAATAAATCAAACAATATTCATACAAATCTTCCAATTATTCCAAAACGCGAAATAAAATCCGAAGTTTTTGTTGCTAATTTAATTTTTGCATATTGCAAAAAGGAAGGTCACCATATTAAAAATTGTTTTAAAAAGAAGCGTGCCGATGAATTTAAACGCAACCTTGCAACTACAGCAAATTCTTCAAATACGGGAAACGACAATGCCGCGGGCCCGTCACGAAACTAGGAGGCTCGCGAATCACAGTCATAAGCGCATCAAATACTCATGTCTTTAATAACACTTTATTTCAGCCTAACTTGCAAAATAACTCTAAATCTTTTTCAAAAAAATCTCCTTCACTTAATTGTAACGATTCTGATCATGACAATGATAATCTTCTTTTAAATAATCTTACCAACAATCTTGACATTCAATCTTCCAAAATGGACTCTAGTCCTTCAAATAATGAAAATCCTCCTATTCCTATTTTTAATATCATAATGAATGCGTCTACAATTTTCGATTGTGTAAATATTCCTTTATCTTTAACAAAAAAACCTAACGCATTATTTCTTGTTGACACAGGGAGTCAAATTTCAATTCTAAAAAAATCTTTAGTCCTAGATGATACGATCTGCGACACAAATCTTAAATCCAATTTAAAGGGTATATCTGATCATTTAATTCCTATTTATGGTGTTTGTTATGGAGAAATTAAATTAAATAATTTTGTAACAACCCATCCTTTCCACTTAGTGAGCGATGATTTTCCAGTAGTTTACGATGGAATTCTTGGTAAGGATTTTTTCTTACGATACAAGGTTCAAATCGACTATGAAAATAATACACTCTCATTTAAGTACAATGACGGAATTACGTCTTTACCTTTAACATCTTCTAATAATCATATTACATTAGCTCCTAGAAGCGAATCATACCACCACGTAAAAACTAACCTTTCCCAACCATTACTTTGTTTATCTCAAGAAATCCAACCCGGAGTCTACGTCAGCAATTGCATCGTAGAGCCTTTAAATGGTCACTGCACTGTTTCTTTAATAAACACAAATGAAAATCAAGTAACATTATATAATCCTAATTTACAATTTGAAAATATGTCTTGCTTTGACATCCTAAACATTACTGAAAATCCTACTTCATTAACTCGTTTTGAAAAATTAGAAATGTCCTTAAGAATCGAACACATGTTACCTGAACAGAAAGATGCCATCTTACAAATATGCAAATCCTACAATGATCTTTTCTTTCTCGAGGGTGACGTACTTAGTTACACATCTGCTGCTACACATAAGATACGAACATTGGACAATGTACCAACAAATACTCGTCCGTATCGACTTCCTTTTTATCAAGCATCCGAAGTTAATAAACAAGTTGACAAAATGCTTACAGAAAATATCATTTCTCCAAGTGAATCGCCATATAGTTCTCCTCTTCTGGTTGTTCCCAAGAAACCCGACATACATGGTAACAAACCTTGGCGTGTTGTCGTGGATTTTAGAAAACTCAATGATAAATCTGTCGGCGATGCACATCCTCTTCCTAACATAACTGAAATTTTGGATCAACTTGGACACTCGAAATTTTTCAGTTCTCTTGATCTTGCTTCTGGTTATCATCAAGTTCCAATGGATCCCTCAGATAAACACAAAACTGCTTTTAGTACATCTCAAGGTCATTTTGAATATGAGAGAATGCCGTTTGGGCTCAAGGGGGCTCCAGCCACTTTCCAAAGAATGATGAACTCAGTTTTAACGGGTTTAAATGGGATCAAATGCTTTGTTTATCTCGATGATATTATTGTTTACGGATCAACTTTGGACGAACATAATTCCAAACTTATTGACATTTTTGAGCGTCTAAGAAAGTATAACCTAATGCTGCAACCCGAAAAATGTGAATTCTTAAGACCTGAATTGACATATTTAGGACATAAAATAACTGATACAGGAATTTTTCCCGATCCTGAGAAAATAATTGCAATCAATAAATTTTCCATTCCTAAATCAGGTAAAGAGATTAAATCATTTCTTGGATTAGCAGGATATTATCGAAGATATATCAAGGATTTTGCCAAAATATCTCAACCTTTAACTGCATTATTAAAGAAGGATGCACGATTTATTTTTTCAGCTTAATGCATTATTTCATTCGAAAAGCTAAAACATTTGCTAAGTCATCCACCACTCTTACAGTATCCTGATTTCTCTAAAGAATCTATTTTAACTTGTGATGCTTCCAATTTTGCTATTGGTAGTATTCTAAGTCAAGGTTGTATTGGTGAAGATCTTCCAATTTCCTTCGCATCTAGAACTCTTAATAAGGCGGAAATCAATTACAGTACGATAGAGAAAGAGTTATTAGCCATTTGTTGGAGTGTTAAGCATTTTCGTCCCTATCTATATGGCAGAACTTTTACTATAGTAACTGACCATAAACCCCTTATTTGGTTATTTTCTGTTAAGGATCCAGGTAGTCGTCTTATGAAATTTCGCCTCAAACTTGAGGAATATGACTATAAAATTGTCCACAAATCTGGCAAACTTAACACAAATGCCGACGCCCTTAGCAGAATGTTTCTAATCCAAGATGGATTACCCATCCTTCCTAAATGCCCTAGAATCTAAGAAAATTTTCAACAACAACGTAACCGAATCTAATCTAAACATAATAGCTTCACCTTCAGATAATGATGATGTTAATTTTTTGTAATGTCTTTGGCCGGATACTCAAAACGGCAGTTGTATTTTGTCATTCAAAGGAAGCACCAGTCTTCCATAATTTAAAGTGAATAAATCATTGATTGTGTTTGTAGCAAATTAAATTGTTTTATTTGTTAACCTCATCTGCACTAGTCTACCCTGGTTAACTTAATTGTTACCGAAACGCGACAGTTCTATTATTCGAGGTGCGGCGCTAGGTACGTATATAGGCACTTATAGTTATACAAGCTATCGTACTCGCTTCGTCGGTACATAAACTAAAATTGTAATAAATAAATAAAAAAATAATTAAATAAATAAATAAGTAAAAAAATACATAACGTTCCACATTTTTATAGATAAATTATATGCAAATTAATTTATGAAAGAAGATTTCATTTTTAGAATTTTTTTTTTAGACAAAAAATTCATAGAATTTGAAGTTTGTTTCTTATTTGGGCCATGAAAAATGAAAAACCTTAAAAACCTTAAAAATGGCAAATTATGGTTTACTTAAAAATATCTTTAGCAGCTCGCGATATATTTTCCGTAGGAGATAGAAAATCCATCCCACTCTTCTAGAGCTTCCTCGTAAATTATCTCCAAGTCACAGGTAAATAATGCGAACCGCAGAGCATACGAGAAGCAGAGCAGAAAAATCATGAAATCGGCAATTAATTTAATTAAATTAAGCAACTGTAACGCAATATTTCATTTATTAGTAATTTATTTGGTGATTATTAATATTTGTAACTTTTTTGTAATTTTGTTTTAAATTTTATTGCTTTGTAATAGTGATGAATTAAAATAAATTATAAAAGTTCTATTATTCGAGGTGCGGCGCTTGGTACGTATATAGGCACTTAGAGTTATACAAGCTTTCGTACTCGCTTCGTCGGTACATAAACTAAAATTGGAATAAATAAATAAATAAAAAAATAAGTGAAAACATAAATAACTTTCCACATTTTTTTATTTAGATAAATTAAATGCAATTTAATTTATGAAAAATGGTTTTATTTTTCGATTTATTTTTTTTGGACAATAAATTCATAGAATTTGAAGCTTATATCTTATTTGGGCCGCGAAAAATTTTAAACCTTAAAAATGGCAAATTATGGTTTAATTAAAAATATCTTTAGCAGCTCGCGATATATTTTTCGTAGGAGATTGAAAATCCATCCCACTTTTATAAGGCTTCCTTGTAAATTTTCTCCCACTCAAAGGTAATTAAAGGCGAACCGCAGCGCATACGAGAAGCAAAGCAGAAAAATCATGTAATCAACAATTAATTTAATTAAATTAAGCAACTGTAACGCAATTTTTCATTTATTAGTAATTTATTTGGTGATTATTAATATTTGTAACTTTTTTGTAATTTTGTTTTAATTTTTATTGCTTTGTAATAGTGATGAATTAAAATAAATTATAAAAGTTCTATTATTCGAGGTGCGGCGATAGGTACGTATATAGGCACTTGAAGTTATACAAGCTTTTGTACTCGTTTCGTCGGTACATAAACTAAAATTGGAATAAATAAATCAATAAAAAAAAAATAATTAAATAAAAAAATACATAACGTTCTTCCATATTTTTTTAGATAAATTATATGCAAATTAATTTATGAAAGAAGATTTCATTTTTAGAATTTTTTTTTTAGAAAAAATTCATAGAATTTGAAGTTTGTTTCTTATTTGGGCCACGAAAAATGAAAAACCTTAAAAATGGCAAATTATGGCTTACTTAAAAATATCTTCAGCAGCCCGCTATATATTTTTCGTAGGAGATAGAAAATCCATCCCACTCTTCTAGAGAATCCTTGTAAATTAGACCCCACTCACCGGTAATTAATGCGAATCGCAGAGCATACGAGAAGCAGAGCAGAAAAATCATGAAATCGGCTATTAATTTAATTAAATTAAGCAACTGTAACGCAATTTTTCATTTATTGGTAATTTATTTGGTGATTATTAATATTTGTAACTTTATTGTAATTTTGTTTTAAATTTTATTGCTTATTGCTTTGTAATAGTGATGAATTAAAATAAATTATAAAAGTTCTATTATTCGAGGTGCGGCGCTAGGTACGTATATAGGCACTTAGAGTTATACAAGCTTTCGTTCTCGCTTCGTCGGTACATAAACTAAAATTGGAATAAATAAAAAAATAAAAAATAATTAAATAAAAAAATAAGTAAAAAAATACATAACGTTCCAAATTTTTTTAGATAAATTATATGCAAATTAATGTATGAAAGAAGATTTCATTTTTAGAATTTTTTTTTTAGACAAACAATTCATAGAATTTGAAGTTTGTTTCTTATTTGGGCCACGAAAAATGAAAAACCTTAAAATTCGCAAATTATGGTTTACTTAAAAATATCTTTAGCAGCTCGCGATATTTTTTCCGTAGGAGATAGAAAATCCATCCCACTCTTCTAGAGCTTCCTCGTAAATTATCTCCCACTCACAGGTAATTTATGCGAACCGCAGAGCATACGAGAAGCAGAGCAGAAAAATCATGAAATCGCCAATTAATTTAATTAAATTAAGCATCTGTAACGCAATATTTTATTTATTAGTAATTTATTTGGTGATTATTAATATTTGTAACTTTTTTGTAATTTTGTTTTAAATTTTATTGCTTTGTAATAGTGATGACTTAAAATAAATTATAAAAGTTCTATTATTCCAGGTGCGGCGCTAGGTACGTATATAGGCACTTAGAGTTATACAAGCTTTCGTACTCGCTTCGTCGGTACATAAACTAAAATTGGAATAAATAAATAAATAAAAAAATAATTAAATAAAAAAATAAGTAAAAAAATACATAACGTTCCACATTTTTTTAGATAAATTATATGCAAATTAATGTATGAAAGAAGATTTCATTTTTAGAATTTTTTTTTTAGACAAAAAATTCATAGAATTTGAAGTATGTTTCTTATTTGGGCCACGAAAAATAAAAACCTTAAAAATGGCAAATTATGGTTTACTTAAAAATATCTTTAGCAGCCCGCTATATATTTTTCGTAGGAGATACAAAATCCATCCCACTCCTCTAGAGAAACCTTGTAAATTGTCTCCCACTCACCGGTAATTAATGCGAACCGCAGAGCATACGAGAAGCAGAACAGAAAAATCATGAAATCGGCAATTAATTTAATTAAATTAAGCAACTGTAATGCAATTTTACTTAAAAATATCCTTAGCAGCTCGCGATATATTTTCCGTAGGAGATAGAAAATCCATCCCACTCTAGAAGAGTTTACGAGGAAGCTTCAATTAAATTAATTAAATTAAGCAACTGTAACTCAATATTTCATTTATTAGTAATTTATTTGGTGATTATTAATATTTGTAACTTTTTTGTAATTTAGTTTTAAATTTTATTGCTTTGTAATAGTGATGAATTAAAATAAATTATAAAAGTTCTATTATTCGAGGTGCGGCGCTAGTTACGTATATAGGCACTTAGAGTTATACAAGCTTTCGTACTCGCTTCGTCGGTACATAGACTAAAATTGGAATAAATAAATAAATTAAAAAATAATTAAATAAAAAAATAAGTAAAAAAATACATAACGTTCCACATTTTTTTAGATAAATTATATGCAAATTAATTTATGAAAGAAGATTTCATTTTTAGAATTTTTTTTTTAGACAAAAAGTTCATAGAATTTGAAGTTTGTTTCTTAATTGGGCTACGAAAAATAAAAACCTTAAAAATGGCAAATTATGGTTTACTTAAAAATATCTTTAGCAGCCCGCTATATATTTTTCGTAGGAGATACAAAATCCATCCCACTCCTCTAGAGAAACCTTGTAAATTGTCTCCCACTCACCGGTAATTAATGCGAACCGCAGAGCATACGAGAAGCAGAACAGAAAAATCATGAAATCGGCAATTAATTTAATTAAATTAAGCAACTGTAATGCAATTTTTCATTTATTAGTAATTAATTTGGTCATTATTAATATTTGTAACTTTTTTGTAATTTTGTTTTAAATTTTATTGCTTTGTAATAGTGATGAATTAAAATAAAGTTTGCAATCGATGATGTAGATTTGTGATTAAAATTAATCAACTGAAGGATAATTCCTTAAATCTACCTTTAATAGTGGCAAGGTGTACCAAGCAGCAATTACACAAGTTTGCAGAGTGATGGACGCTGCGTTTCGTGCTTATTAGCACTCATCAGCATCACATACTGCATACTTGAGTCCTCTTCGTAAAGTGCAATGAAGAGGACTGCATTGCTGCTTGATACACCCAGGATGTCGCGTAGCTTATAAAGCACCGGCGGCACCATTCCACTTAGTAATTCAAAAGTGAGACATCTATTGGCATATATGTCGTATTAAGACCTATGCCAAAGTTGCCAACACCTTCAATTGATTGCCGTGTGACCGGACTAAAAATAAATTATAAAAGTTCTACTATTCGAGGTGCGGCGCTAGATACGTATATAGGCACTTAGAGTTATACAAGATTTCGTACTCGCTTCGTCGGTACATAAACTAAAATTGGAATAAATAAATAATAAAAAAAATAAGTAAAAAAATAAGTGAAAAAATAAATAACTTTCCACATTTTTTTATTTAGATAAATTAAATGCAATTTAATTTATGAAAAATGGTTTTATTTTTCGAATTATTTTTTTGGACAATAAATTCATAGAATTTGAAGCTTGTATCTTATTTGGGCCGCGAAAAATTATAAACCTTAAAAATGGCAAATTATGGTTTAATTAAAAATATCTTTAGCAGCTCGCGATATATTTTTCGTAGAAGATTGAAAATCCATCCCACTTTTATAGAGCTTCCTTGTAAATTTTCTCCCACTCAAAGGTAATTAATGCGAACCGCAGCGCATACGAGAAGCAAAGCAGAAAAATCATGTAATCGACAATTAATTTAATTAAATTAAGCAACTGTAACGTAATTTTTCATTTATTAGTAATTTATTTGGTGATTATTAATATTTGTAACTTTTTTGTGATTTTGTTTTAATTTTTATTGCTTTGTAATAGTGATGAATTAAAATAAATTATAAACGTTCTATTATTCGAGGTGCGGCGAAAGGTACGTATATACGCACTTGAAGTTATACAAGCTTTCGTACTCGTTTCGTCGGTACATAAACTAAAATTGGAATAAATAAATCAATAAAAAAATAAAAAAATAATTAAATAAAAAAATACATAACGTTCTTCCACATTTTTTTAGATAAATTATATGCAAATTAATTTATGAAAGAAGATTTCATTTTTAGAATTTTTTTTTTTAGACAAAAAATTCATAGAATTTGAAGTTTGTTTCTTATTTGGGCCACGAAAAATGAAAAAGCTCAAAAATGGCAAATTATGGTTTACTTAAAAATATCTTTAGCAGCCCGATATATATTTTTCGTAGCAGATAGAAAATCCATCCCACTCTTCTAGAGAATCCTTGTAAATTGTGTCCCACTCACTTGAAATTAATGCGAACCGCAGAGCATACGAGAAGCAGAGCAGAAAAATCATGAAATCGGCAAAATCGGCAATTAATTTAATTAAATTAAGCAACTGTAACGCAATTTTTCATTTATTAGTAATTTATTTGGTGATTATTTATATTTGTAACTTTTTTGTAATTTTGTTATAAATTTTATTGCTTTGTACTAGTGATGAATTAAAATAAATTATAAAAGTTCTATTATTCGAGGTGTGGCGCTAGGTACGTATATAGGCACTTAGAGTTATACAAGCTTTCGTACTCGCTTCGTCGGTACATAAACTAAAATTGGAATAAATAAAAAAATAATTAAATGAAAAAATAAGTAAAAAAATACATAACGTTCCACATTTTTTTAGATAAATTATATGCAAATTAATTTATGAAAGAAGATTTCATTTTTAGAAATTTTTTTTTAGACAAAAAATTCATAGAATTTGAAGTTTGTTTCTTATTTGGGCCACGAATAATGAAAAACCTTAAAAATGGCAAATTATGGTTTACTTAAAAATATCTTTAGCAGCCCGCTATATATTTTTTGTAGGAGATAGAAAATCCATCCCACTTTTCTAGAGAATTCTTGTAAATTGTCTTCCACTCACCGGTAATTAATGCGAACCGCAGAGCATACGAGAAGCAGAGCAGAGAAATCATGAAATCGGCAATTAATTTAATTAAATTAAGCAACTGTAACGCAATTTTTCATTCATTAGTAATTTATTTGGTGATTATTAATATTTGTAACTTTTTTGTAATTTTGTTTTAAATTTTATTGCTTTGTAATAGTAATGAATTAAAATAAATTATAAAAGTTCTATTATTTGAGGTGCGCCGCTAAGTACGTATATAGGCACTTAGAGTTATACAAGCTTTCGTACTCGCTTCGTCGGTACATAAACTAAAATTGGAATAAATAAATAAATAAAAAAATAAAAAAATAAAAAAATAATTAAATAAAAAAATAAGTAAAAAAATAAGTAAAAAAATACATAACGTTCCACATTTTTTTAAATAAATTATATGCAAATTAATTTATGAAAGAAGATTTCATTTTTAGAATTGTTTTTTTTAGACAAAAAATTCATAGAATTTGAAGTTTGTTTCTTATTTGGGCCACGAAAAATGAAAAACCTTAAAAATGGCAAATTATGGTTTACTTAAAAATATCTTTAGCAGCCCGCTATATATTTTTCGTAGGAGATAGAAAATCCATCCCACTCTTCTAGAAAATCCTTGTAAATTGTCTCCCACTCACCGGTAATTAATGCGAAGCGCAGAGCATACGAGAAGCAGAGCAGAAAAATCATGAAATCGGCAATTAATTTAATTAAATTAAGCAACTGTAACGCAATATTTCATTTATTAGTAATTTATTTGGTGATTATTAATATTTGTAACTTTTTTGGAATTTTGTTTTAAAGTTGATTGCTTTGTAATAGTGATGAATTAAAATAAATTATAAAAGTTCTATTATTCGAGGTGCGGCGCTAGGTACGTATATAGGCACTTAGAGTTATACAAGCTTTCGTACTCGCTTCGTCGGTACATAAACTAAAATTGGAATAAATAAATAATTAAAAAAATAATTAAATAAAAAAATAAGAAAAAAAATACATAACGTTCCACATTTTTTTAGATAAATTATATGCAAATTAATTTATGAAAGAAGATTTCATTTTTAGAATTTTTTTTTTTAGACAAAAAATTCATAGAATTAGAAGTTTGTTTCTTATTTGGGCAACGAAAAATGAAAACATTAAAAATGGCAAATTATGGTTTACTAAAAAATATCTTTAGCAGCTCGCGATATATTTTCCGTAGGAGATAGAAAATCCATCCCACTCTTCTAGAGCTTCCTCGTAAATTATCTCCCACTCACAAGTAATTAATGCGAACCGCAGAGCATACGAGAAGCAGGGCAGAAAATTCATGAAATCGGCAATTAATTTAATTAAATTAAGCAACTGTAAAGCATCATTTCATTTATTAGTAATTTATTTGGTGATTATAAATATTTGTAACTTTTTTGTAATTTTGTTTTAAATTTTATTGCTTTGTAATAGTGATGAATTAAATAAATTATAAAAGTACTATTATTCGAGGTGCGGCGCTAGGTACGTATATAGGCACTTAGAGTTATACGAGCTTTCGTACTCGCTTCGTCGGTACATAAACTAAAATTGGAATAAAAAAATAAATAAAAAAATAATTAAATAAAAAAATAAGTAAAAAAATACATAACGTTCCACATTTTTTAGATAAATTATATGCAAATTAATTTATGAATGAAGATTTCATTTTTAGAATTTTTTTTTTAGACAAAAAATTCATAGAATTTGAAGTTTGTTTCTTTTTTGGGCCACGAAAAATGAAAAACCTTAAAAATGGCAAATTATGGTTTACTTAAAAATATCTTTAGCAGCCCGCTATATATTTTTCGTAGGAGATAGAAAATCCATCCCACTCTTCTAGAAAATCCTTGTAAATTGTCTCCCACTCACCGGTAATTAATGCGAAGCGCAGAGCATACGAGAAGCAGAGCAAAAAAATCATGATGTCGGCAATTAATTTAATTAAATTAAGCAACTGTAACGCAATTTTTTATATATTAGTAATTTATTTGGTGATTATTAATATTTGTAACTTTTTTGTAATTTTGTTTTAAATTTTATTGCTTTGTAATAGTGATGAATTAAAATAAATTATAAAAGTTCTATTATTCGAGGTGCAGCGCTAGGTACGTATATAGGCACTTAGAGTTATACGAGCTTTCGTACTCGCTTCGTCGGTACATAAACTAAAATTGGAATAAAAAAATAAATAAAAAAATAATTAAATAAAAAAATAAGTAAAAAAATACATAACGTTCCACATTTTTTAGATAAATTATATGCAAATTAATTTATGAATGAAGATTTCATTTTTAGAATTTTTTTTTTAGACAAAAAATTCATAGAATTTGAAGTTTGTTTCTTTTTTGGGCCACGAAAAATGAAAAACCTTAAAAATGGCAAATTATGGTTTACTTAAAAATATCTTTAGCAGCCCGCTATATATTTTTCGTAGGAGATAGAAAATCCATCCCACTCTTCTAGAGAATCCTTGTAAATTGTCTCCCACTCACCGGTAATTAATGCGAACCGCAGAGCATACGAGAAGCAGAGTAGAAAAATCATGAAATCGGCAATTAATTTAATTAAATTAAGCAACTGTAACGCAATTTTTCATTTATTAGTAATTTATTTAGTGATTATTAATATTTGTAACTTTTTTGTAATTTTCTTTTAAATTTTATTGCTTTGTAATAGTGATGGATTAGAATAGATTATAAAAGTTCTATTATTGGAAGTGCAGCGCTAGTTACGTATATAGGCACTTAGAGTTATACAAGCTTTCGTACTCGCTCCGTCGGTACATAAACTAAAATTGGAATAAATAAATAAATAAAAAAATAATTAATTAAAAAAATACATAACGTTCCACATTTTTTTAGATAAATTATATGCAAATTAATTTATGAAAGAAGATTTCATTTTTAGAATTTTTTTTTAGACAATAAATTCATAGAATTTGAAGTTTGTTTCTTATTTGGTCCACGAAAAATGAAAAACCTTAAAAATGGCAAATTATGGTTTACTTAAAAATATCTTTAGCAGCCCGCTATATATCTTTCGTAGGAGATAGAAAATCCATCCCACTCTTCTAGAGAATCCTTGTAAATTGTCTCCCACTCACCGGTTATTAATCCGAACCGCAGAGCATACGAGAAGCAGAGCAGAAAAATCATGAAATCGGCAATTAATTTAATTAAATTAGGCAACTGTAACGCAATTTTTCACATATTAGTAATTTATTTGGTGATTATTAATATTTGTAACTTTTTTGTAATTTTGTTTTAAATTTGATTGCTTTGTAATAGTGATGAATTAAAATAAATTATAAAAGTTCTATTATTTGAGGTGCGGCGCTAGGTACGTATATAGGCACTTAGAGTTATACAAGCTTTCGTACTCGCTTCGACGGTACATAAACTAAAATTGGAATAAATAAATAAATAACAAAATAATTAAATAAAAAAATAAGTAAAAAAATACATAACGTTCCACATTTTTTTAGATAAATTATATGCAAATTAATTTATGAAAGAAGATTTCATTTTTAGAATTTTTTTTTTTAGACAAAAAATTCATAGAATTTGAAGTTTGTTTCTTTTTTGAGCCACGAAAAATGAAAAACCTTAAAAATGGCAAATTATGGTTTACTTAAAAATATCTTTAGCAGCCCGCTATATATTTTTTGTAGGAGATAGAAAAACCATCCCACTCTTTTAGAGAATCCTTGTAAATTGTCTCCCACTCACCGGTTATTAATGCGAACCGCAGAGCATACGAGAAGCAGAGCAGAAAAATCATAAAATCGGCAATTAATTTAATTAAATTAAGCAACTGTAACGCAATTTTTCATTTATTAGTAATTTATTTGGTGATTATTAATATTTGTTACTTTTTTGGAATTTTGTTTTAAATTTGATTGCTTTGTAATAGTGATGAATTAAAATAAATTATAAAAGTTCTATTAATCGAGGTGCGGCGCTAGGTACGTATATAGGCACTTAGAGTTATACAAGCTTTCGTACTCGCTTCGTCGGTACATAAACTAAAATTGGAATAAATAAATAAATAAAAAAATAAAAAAATAATGAAATAAAAAAATAAGTAAAAAAATACATAACGTTCCACATTTTTTTAGATAAATTAAATGCAAATTAATTTATGAAAGAAGATTTCCTTTTTAGAATTTTTTTTTTAGACAAAAAATTCATAGAATTTGAAGTTTGTTTCTTATTTGGGCCACGAAAAATGAAAAACCTTAAAAATGGCAAATTATGGTTTACTTAAAAAAATCCTTAGCAGCCCGCTATATATTTTTCGTAGGAGATAGAAAATCCATCCCACTCTTCTAGAAAATCCTTGTAAATTGTCTCCCACTCACCGGTAATTAATGCGAAGCGCAGAGCATACGAGAAGCAGAGCAAAAAAATCATGATATCGGCAATTAATTTAATTAAATTAAGCAACTGTAACGCAATATTTCATTTATTAGTAATTTAATGGTGATTATTAATATTTGTAACTTTTTTGTAATTTTGTTTTAAATTTTATTGCTTTGTAATAGTGATGAATTAAAATAAATTATAAAAGTTCTATTATTCGAGGTGCGGCGCTAGGTACGTATATTGCCACTTAGAGTTATACAAGCTTTCGTACTCGCTTCGTCGGTACATAAACTAAAATTGGAATAAATAAATAATTAAAAAAATAATTAAATAAAAAAATAAGAAAAAAAATACATAACGTTCCACATTTTTTTTAGATAAATTATATGCAAATTAATTTATGAAAGAAGATTTCATTTTTAGAATTTTTTTTTTAGACAAAAAATTCATAGAATTTGAAGTTTGTTTCTTATTTGGGCAACGAAAAATGAAACAATTAAAAATGGCAAATTATGGTTTACTTAAAAATATCTTTAGCAGCCCGCTATATATTTTTCGTAGGAGATAGAAAATCCATCCCACTATTCTAGAGAATCCTTGTAAATTGTGTCCCACTCACCGGTAATTAATGCGAACCGCAGAGCATATGAGAAGCAGAGCAGAAAAATCATGAAATCGGCAATTAATTTAATTAAATTAAGCAACTGTAACGCAATATTTCATTTATTAGTAATTTATTTGGTGATTATTAATATTTGTAACTTTTTTGTAATTTTGTTTTAAATTTTATTGCTTTGTAATAGTGATGAATTAAAATAAATTATAAAAGTTCTATTATTCGAGGTGCGGCGCTAGGTACGTATATTGCCACTTAGAGTTATACAAGCTTTCGTACTCGCTTCGTCGGTACATAAACTAAAATTGGAATAAATAAATAAATAATTAAATAAAAAAATAAGTAAAAAAATACATAACGTTCCACATTTTTTTAGATAAATTATATGCAAATTAATTTATGAAAGAAGATTTCCTTTTTAGAATTTTTTTTTAGACAAAAAATTCATAGAATTTGAAGTTTGTTTCTTATTTGGGCCACGAAAAATGAAAAACCTTAAAAATGGCAAATTATGGTTAACTTAAAAATATCTTTAGCAGCCCGCTATATATTTTTCGTAGGAGATAGAAAATCCATCCCACTATTCTAGAGAATCCTTGTAAATTGTGTCCCACTCACCGGTAATTAATGCGAACCGCAGAGCATACGAGAAGCAGAGCAGAAAAATCATGAAATCGGCAATTAATTTAATTAAATTAAGCAACTGTAACGCAATATTTCATTTATTAGTAATTTATTTGGTGATTATTAATATTTGTAACTTTTTTGTAATTTTGTTTTAAATTTTATTGCTTTGTAATAGTGATGAATTAAAATAAATTATAAAAGTTCTATTATTCGAGGTGCGGCGCTAGGTACGTATATTGCCACTTAGAGTTATACAAGCTTTCGTACTTGCTTCGTCGGTACATAAACTAAAATTGGAATAAATAAATAATTAAAAAAATAATTAAATAAAAAAATAAGAAAAAAAATACATAACGTTCCACATTTTTTTAGATAAATTATATGCAAATTAATTTATGAAAGAAGATTTCATTTTTAGAATTTTTTTTTTAGACAAAAAATTCATAGAATTTGAAGTTTGTTTCTTATTTGGGCAACGAAAAATGAAAACATTAAAAATGGCAAATTATGGTTTACTTAAAAATATCTTTAGCAGCCCGCTATATATTTTTCGTAGGAGATAGAAAATCCATCCCACTCTTCTAGAGAATCCTTGTAAATTGTCTCCCACTCACCGGTAATTAATGCGAACCGCAGAGCATATGAGAAGCAGAGCAGAAAAATCATGAAATCGGCAATTAATTTAATTAAATTAAGCAACTGTAACGCAATTTTTCATTTATTAGTAATTTATTTGGTGATTATTAATATTTGTAACTTTTTTGTAATTTTGTTTTAAATTTTATTGCTTTGTAATAGTGATGAATTAAATAAATTATAAAAGTTCTATTATTCGAGGTGCGGCGCTAGGTACGTATATTGGCACTTAGAGTTATACAAGCTTTCGTACTCGCTTCGTCGATACATAAACTAAAATTGGAATAAATAACTAAATAAAAAAATAAAAAAATAATTAAATAAAAAAATATGTAAAAAAATACATAACGTTCCACATTTTTTTAGATAAATTATATGCAAATTAATTTATGAAAGAAGATTTCATTTTTAGAATTTTTTTTTAGACTAAAAATTCATAGAATTTGAAGTTTGTTTGTTATTTGGGCCACGAAAAATGAAAAACCTTAAAAATGGCAAATTATGGTTTACTTAAAAATATCTTTAGCAGCCCGCTATATATTTTTCGTAGGAGATAGAAAATCCATCCCACTCTTCTAGAGAATCCTTGTAAATTGTCTCCCACTCACCGGTAATTAATGCGAACTGCAGAGCATATGAGAAGCAGAGCAGAAAAATCATGAAATCGGCAATTAATTTAATTAAATTAAGCAACTGTAACGCAATTTTTCATTTATTAGTAATTTATTTTGTGATTATTAATATTTGTAACTTTTTTGTAATTTTGTTTTAAATTTTATTGCTTTGTAATAGTGATGAATTAAAATAAATTATAAATGTTCTATTATTCTAGGTGCGGCGCTAGGTACGTATATAGGCACTTAGAGTTGTACAAGCTTTCGTACTCGCTTCGTCGGTACATAAACTAAAATTGGAATAAACAAATAAATAAAAAAATAAAAAAATAAGTAAAAAAATACATAACGTTCCACATTTTTTTAGATAAATTATATGCAAATTAATTTATGAAAGAAGATTTCATTTTTAGAATTTTTTTTTTTAGACAAAAAATTCATAGAATTAGAAGTTTGTTTGTTATTTGGGCCACAAAAAATGAAAAACCTTAAAAATGGCAAATTATGGTTTACTTAAAAATATCTTTAGCAGCTCGCGATATATTTTCCATAGGAGATAGAAAATCCATCCCACTCTTCTAGAGCTTCCTCGTAAATTATCTCCCACTCACAGGAAATCAACTGTAATGCAATATTTCATTTATTAGTAATTTATTTGGTGATTATTAATATTTGTAACATTTTGTAATTATGTTTTAAATTTTATTGCTTTGTAATAGTGATGAATTAAAATAAATTATAAAAGTTCTATTATTCGAGGTACGGCGCTGGGTACGTATATAGGCACTTAGAGTTATACAAGCTTTGGTACTCGCTTCGTCGGTACATAAACTAAAATTGGAATAAATAAATAAATAAAAAAATAAAAAAATAAGTAAAAAAATACATAACGTTCATTTTTTTAGCTAAATTATATGCAAATTAATTTATGAAAGAAGATTTCATTTATAGAATTTTTTTTTTTAGACAAAAAATTCATTGAATTTGAAGTTTGTTTCTTATTTGGGCCACAAAAAATTAAAAACCTTAAAAATGGCAAATTATGGTTTACTTAAAAATATCTTTAGCAGCCCGCTATATGTTTTTCGTAGGAGATAGAAAATCCATCCCACTCTTCTAGAGAATCCTTGTAAATTGTCTCCCTGTCACCGGTAATTAATGCGAACCGCAAAGCATACGAGAAGCAGAGCAGAAAAATCATAAAATCGGCAATTATTTTAATAAAATTAAGCAACTGTAACGCAATATTTCATTTATTAGTAATTTATTTGGTGATTATTAATATTTGTAACTTTTTTATAACTTTGTTTTAAATTTTATTGCTTTGTAATAGTGATGACTTAAAATAAATTATAAAAGTTCTATTATTCGAGGTGCGGCGCTAGGTACGTATATAGGCACTTAGAGTTATACAAGCTTTCGTACTCGCTTCGTCGGTACATAAACTAAAATTGGAGTAAATAAAAAAATAAAAAAATAATTAAAAAAATACATAACGTTCCACATTTTTTTAGATAAATTATATGCAAATTAATTTATGAAAGAAGATTTCATTTTTAGAATTTTTTTTTTAGACAAAAATTCATAGAATTTGAAGTTTGTTTCTTGTTTGGGGCACGAAAAATAAAAAACCTTAAAAATGGCAAATTATGGTTTACTTAAAAATATCTTTAGCAGCCCGCTATATATTTTTCGTAGGAGATAGAAAATCCATCCCACTCTTCTAGAGAATCCTTGTAAATTGTCTCCCACTAACCGGTAATTATTGCGAACCGCAGAGCATATGAGAAGCAGAGAGGAAATATCATGAAATCGGCAATTAATTTAATTAAATTAAGCAACTGTAACGCAATTTTTCATTTATTAGTAATTTATTTGGTGATTATTATTATTTATAACTTTTTTGTAATTTTGTTTTAAATTTTATTGCTTTGTAATAGTGATGAATTAAAATAAATTATAATAGTTCTATTATTCGAGGTGCGGCGCTAGGTACGTATATAGGCACTTAGAATTATACAAGCTTTCGTACTCGCTTCGTCGGTACATAAACTAAAATTGGAATAAATAAATAAATAAAAAAATAATTAAATAAAAAAATAAGTAAAAAAATACATAACGTTCCACATTTTTTTAGATAAATTATATGCAAATTAATTTATGAAAGAAGATTTCAATTTTAGAATGTTTTTTTTAGACAAAAAATTCATAGAATTTGAAGTTTGTTTCTTATTTGGGCCAACTTATGTGAAGACATTTCAGGATTACTTGCTGAATATACTGTATTTAATCTTTTGTCAGCATAATCTTTCTTATAATTATTGTAACTCACAAATGCATTAACACTCTATGTTCAACTCCAGTACGAGTAACAATTAATTAATTAAAATATATCTTTTTTAAAAAGCTGTTCGTTTATTTCGTAAATATAAGTGGCGCAGTCGGTAGGATAGGCTACAACGTTTGTCGAAGTTTTTGGACCGCATAATATTTAAATTCTTGGACTTCCAAAGTTTTGGACCAGAAGTGAAAAATAAGTGAGGACTTCCAAAACGTATAAACGGTACATTTTAATGTTTTAAAAGCCTATCGAAAATTCGTTATTTTGTTGGTGAACACCCAGTTCGGGATTGACTTTTGCTGAAAAATACGAAACATTTATTTTCTTGGTGGACGCCCAGTCCGGGAGAGACTTTTACTATTGAAGATTAACAGCATATTTTCGAAACAATAGCAGCCAAATGGACAAATACTGATGAGTCATAGATGTCACAAATAAATTCTAATTCCGATTCAGAAGCAAATACTTTAGATTGTCGTGATCGTTCAAGATCCCCAATAATCAGAATGGCTATCCCAGCATTTAAATTAGAATATTTGCAAATATTACCAGAATTTACAGGTAATCGAGCGTTATTAAGTGAATTCATTTCAACAAGTGAAACTTTAATAACTAAATTTTTAAATACTAATGATGCTAATGATTTTCAAAATATTTTATTATTAAAATCGATTAAAAATAAGATTAAAGGTGATGCTGCAAACAGTATTTCCTCTTATAATATAAGTACGTGGGCTGATTTAAAGAACGCACTTTTAGCCAGCTTTTCGGATAAGAGAGATATGCAAACCCTTACAATGGAGCTTTGTAACATGAGGCAAAACAATTCTAAACCTTTAGAATTTTTTACAAAAATTCATAATAACCTCAATCTTCAGATAAGTTACATGAATAATGAAGTCTATGAAAGAGACGTTTTAATTGCTAACTCACAAAAGTTAGCGTTACGCGTATTTTTAAAGTATTTAAATGGATCAATAGGTGATTATTTATCAACTAGAAATCCTGATTCTTTAAATTCTGCTTTACACATGCTAACTAACGATTTCAATATAAATGACAGATTTTCCCAAACGAGTCAAAATAAAATTAATAAACCACCTCAATTTAATAATAACAAACAACTTGCAATAGGTTACAAGCCACAATTTGCTCAAGCACAAAATTTTAATTCTTACAATCAAAGTAATCAGCAAAGACCTAATACAAGTAATAATAATAATTTTTCTCGACAACAACCAAATGTTTTTAAACCAAAACAGAATTTTACCCCCACAAACAAAACGACTCCTATGAGCGTAAATTCAAGAAATACAAATAACTATTTCAGAAATAATTCGAGACCACAAAATAAATTTGTTGTTGAAGAATTGTATAATTTGCAAGATCAAGACGAACCGTCATCTTCAAATAATTCTTCAGAAACCCCATATTTTGTCACTGAATACGATGATCTCGATTTTGAACAATTAAATTTAGAGTCTAATAATGAATCTGAAAATTGTGATGATGAACATTTTTTAGATCCAACAGCCTCGGGAACAATTTAATTGAATTACTAAATATCGATCATTTTAAATCACAACTTCCTTTTATTTCAATACCAATAAAAAATTTCACTTTAAAATGTTTGTTAGATACAGGTTCTACTAAATCATTTATTAACCCCGAAAGTGCAAGTAAATATTTTTCAAGTTTTATAAAAAAAGATCCTTATGTAATTTCTACTGCACATGGTACAAGTCAAGAAAAATTCAGTTTGACTATACCTTGTCCAGATTTGTTTAAACCACAAAAAAATTTAAATTTAAAATTTCATTTATTCAATTTTCATAAATATTTTGATTGTTTACTAGGATTAGATAATTTACAATATTTACAAGCGGTGATCGATTTAACAAAAAATATTTTAATTCTGCCTAACACGAAAATTGAAATAAAACTTAAACATTTAGAAAGTCAAGTTAATAATATAACAATAAAACCAAGATCAATACAAGTTGCTAAATTAAAAATTAATAATGTAAAAGATGGCAATGCTATTCTGCCATATCAAAAATTTAATAATTTGGAAATTCCTGAAGGTTTAGTTAAGATAGAAAATAATTACGCTTATACTACACTTTTAAACCCCACAGAAAATAATAATCTGATGAATTTAGATAAATCCTTTAAAGTAATTCCAAATTCAGAATATGAAATAAAAGATGATTTTCAAAATTTAAACAATTTCGAAATTTCAAAAATTAAATTCGATTTAAATAAAATTCGAGTTGATCATTTAAATTCAGAAGAAAAATCAAAAATTGTAAAATTGTTAAAATCTTATTCTGACATTTTTCATTTTGATAATAAAAATTTAACTTTTACCAACTCAATAAAACATGACATTAAATTAAAAAATGAGAGTCCCATTTACAAGAAAACTTACAGATACCCTTATATTCATAAGGAAGAAGTTAAAAAACAAATTAACAGCATGTTAGAACAAGGAATAATAAGACCTTCACAGTCACCATGGTCTTCGCCCATTTGGGTAGTCCCAAAAAAACTAGATGCGTCTGGTAAAAGAAAATGGAGAATAGTGGTAGATTACAGAAAACTGAATGAAGTCACTATTGATGATAGATATCCATTACCTAATATCAATGATATTCTAGATAAGGTAGGTAGAAGCCAATATTTTACAACCCTTGACCTGGCTTCGGGTTTCCATCAAATAGAAGTCAATGAAAGCGATATCGAAAAAACTGCATTTTCAGTTGAAAATGGGCATTATGAATTTGTACGTATGCCCATGGGATTAAAATACCCTAATTTCGAAGAAGCATTTGTATTAACAACTGATGCAAGCGATTATGCAATAGGTTCAGTATTATCCCAAGGACCAATCAGATCAGATTTACCAATATCATATGCATCCAGAACACTAAATGAACATGAAATAAATTATAGCACAATTGAAAAAGAATTGTTAGCTATCGTATGGAGTACAAAGTACTTTAGACCTTATCTATACGGAAGAAAATTTAAAATAATCACTGATCACAAACCTTTAGAATGGTTGTTTTCCCTTAAGGAGCCAAATTCTAAGTTGGTCAGATGGAGATTAAAATTAGAAGAATTCGATTTTGAAATTTGCTATAAAAAAGGTAAACTCAATAGCAATGCAGATGCATTGTCCAGAATTCCAAATTTAGATGTCACCCAAGCTGAAAATAAAGAAATTCCATTTTTTGAATACATGCAAACATTTAATAAAATATTTGATGAAGTTAAAGAAAGTGAAAATGAGTCAATGATTGCAGAACCCGATAATGATCAATTAAGTGATAATGATACCATACATAGAAATTTCGAAAACCCTATATGTGGTATACCCCTTTCAGAAGATCCTTTAAACATGGGATTAAATCAAATTCATTTTGTATCGGTAAAATCAAACCCAGTCGGACCCTCAGTTCTAAAATTGTTTGATAATAAAAAATCATATAAACAACGTTATATCGTACAAATTTCTGAAAATGATTATGAAAATGATTTCATAAATTTCTTTAAAGAATATACAACTCCTAATGTTACTTATTCATGTTATTTTGAAAACGATGTAATTTATGATTTATTACTACCAGTAATAAGAGAATATTTCCAAAATAATCTGAAATTAAAGAGATGTTTTAAAATTTTAAAAGACATTGAAGACGCAGATGATCAACGTCAACTCATTCAAAATTATCATCAAGGTAAAAGTAATCACAGAGGAATAAATGAAACTTTAGCACGATTGTCCAATAAAAATTATTGGCCTAATATGCAAAAAAGTATTCAAAACTACATTAATAATTGCGAAATATGTAAAGTTGTAAAGTATGACCGAAAACCTCTAAAGCTTAAATTTAATTTAACCCCAACACCCAATAAACCATTTGATACAATTCATATCGATATTTTAAAATATGAACATTTTACATTTTTAACGATAATTGATGCGTTTAGTAAATATGGACAAGCATATTTAATTGATACCTTACAAGCTTTAGAAATCACAGAAAAATTATTACATTACATTTCACATCATTCTCTACCAGGAACAATTGTTGCTGATAATGGTTCAGAATTTGATAATGGTCTTGTAAAAGAATTTTTAAATCTTCATAAAATCGAAGTACATTTTTGTAGTCCCCATCATCCGCAGAGTAATGGACTTATTGAAAGATTCCATTCCACATTTTTAGATCATTTAAGGTTAATGAATAACAGACCAGAGTTTAAAAATGATACGATAAAAATCAAAGCACTTTTATCAATTATTGCTTCTAATAATTCAATCCATTCCACTACGAAAATGACACCTTTTGAAATATTAAATTTCGACATGCAAGAATCAACAAACATTAATTTAGAAATGCAAATTGTAAATAATTTTGTACAAAATCATAAAGATAAAATTCAAACATTACATAAAATTATTAATGAACGACTTCTTGAAAACAAAACAAAAACAATTGAAAAACTTAATGATTCTCGTGAGGACATACCTCAATTTCCCAATGAAGTTTTTGTTAAAATTAATTTTAGATCAAAGCAAAGAAATAAATATAGAAAAGAAGAGATATTAGACATTAACCCTGAAGGAAAAACGGTTAAACCAAAATTAAAGAAAAATAAAACGGGAAGAAAATTTTCAAAACTTCACATGGATAATTTTAAACGTCCAACTAAAAAAGAAAATTCTCCTATTCCAGGTACTTCCTCGTCCATTGGACAATAATCAATGTATTGAGCGCTGAAAGAAACATTACCAAGAATCTCGGTATTCTACCAATTAATTTAGGACCAGC